>JACEIK010004958.1:19156-48969 GCA_018107945.1 Datura stramonium
GGGTCTAATGTGGGGTGTTGATTAGAGGACAAAAGTACATATTTTCTATCGCTATTTTCCTCACGTTTTAGTACTTTTGTCATCTCTTTGAGTATCATTTCTATGGATTATTCTTGTATTTCTATATTGTGATTTTGTCGGTGTTTAATAGATAAATATGGTGGAAAAATGACCCAGAATGAGCTATCAATGAGGTTTGGAGCTTTGGAGAAACTTTAGAGGTATTTCCGGAAAAAACCAAGTTGGTACATTGAGAGGCGCATTGCACTAGAGCCCAAACTTCAACGAAATAAATGGTAGTAGGTTAGTACAGTTTGCCTACCCCAAAACTTCAGAAGAATTTCCATCAGCTTGGCGAAATGGCTGGCACAGTGTGCCTAGCCATGAACTCTAGAAGAAATTTTCTATTAGGGTGGTGAGATAGGTGGCTCGGCGCACCATGGGTACAACTTCATCCGGGAAATTTTCTAACACCTTGGCGCACTGGATGGCACGGCACGCTAGACCTGTACGGAGTTATGTTTTCTTAAGTTTAAAAGTCGAACTTAAGTAGCGCTAAGGGGATCTTTTTCACTTACTATATATATGAACCCTAAGACGTTTTAGAGGGGGATTGGATAGTGTTGGACAAAATTATAAAGGAGAGAACAGGCAAGAAGAGTTTCTCTCGAATGTTACTTCTTCTCGTAATGTTCTATCATCTTTATCTTGTAAACTCATGAATTCCCTTCATCTTTTTGGGGATTATGAGTAGCTAAGCATTTAGTTCTAGGGTTTTGGCATAAACATGAAGGTTGAATATTGATTATCGTTTGTATTTATTAAAAAGCTTTCTGCTATTAATTATTTATTTTTTCTTGGGCTAAATTGTATGATTATTTGATGAAATAATTAAGCACTATATATGCCTCGTTAATTGAACTTAAAAAAGAAAATTGCAAGGGAAATAAGAAGGAATAGGGCTTGTTTGTGAACCGTACAGGGAAAGGAGTACAATTCGCTAATGTGGATAGAAATATACCCATTAAATTTGTTTAGTTGATACAGACAAAATCTTTCATGCGCTTCACTAGGTTTCTATGTCCATTGAAACATCAGCATAGGGGTAGTCTAGTAGTATTAGAGTTATCGAAAATGATGCTCAATTAAGTGATATCAACTTGCAACTAGTAACTTAGAAAAGTGAATAAATATAGCAATTTGACGTTCAACTGGATTGTAGAAATTGCCAAGATCCTGGTTCTTTTATATCATCTGAGAAACAACCAACCATTTAAGCATTTTCTTGTCTTTAATTTGCTTAGTTAGTAGTATAAATAATCCACCAAGAATCATTTCTTTATTTTTGAATAGTTAGAATAAGAGTTTAAATTGGACTAGCAATCTAACAAGTCGTTGTGGGTACGATATCTAGACATCACCTTCCTATATTACTTGATGACCACATACATTTGCATGTGCGTTTAGACACACAGTGACCCACCATATACAAAGGACTATTGTGTAGTGTTTTTTCAAGCAGAAGATCATTATCTGTAAACGTGATTATTGTATCACATGCATGAACTTCTTAAAAAGAGGCTTAAAAAGCTTTTTCAATGATGATGAAGACAATGTTGATAGATTTTCATTCTTTGCTTCTTTAGCGGTATTGAAACATGATGCCTTAATTTTATTTTGAGAAATCTTCGTGCAGAACCCACTTGGTAAGAATTCCTTCAAAGTCATAAGATGTCATGGTTTCTGGTGGTATTGCACATCTACTTTTGGCTTCTTCGACTGATCAATTGGTTTTTGATTTCTTGGTTTTCTCACTATCCTCTTCCTTGTTGGTTGTTTAGATGATTCCTTTTGTGGACTTGCTTTGAAGCGTCTTAACCTGGTCACCAGAATTCCAACCCTCATCATTGGCTTAATCAACTTGGGTTTTTCCTTGCTCTAGTGGTCTTTCTTCTTCATGCTCTTCAAAGTTGCATATCTGGATCGGATCAAGAGAGCCAAATATGATAGATATTTGATCAGAACTTTTCTTATCATCCTCAAGAATAATCTTGTTCTCATTAGCAGCTGCGTAACTCTATCGTTGAATACAAAAGTGTGACCCACAAGCCGATGATTCTAGCAATAATTTAGGTCATTTGTTCTTCCAGCTTCATTGGATCACTTCATCTCTTGAGTTCATTCTTGTCCTTTTCTTTGCGAGTGTCACAATCAAGCTTCACTACATTTCCAATAGAAGACATGCTCAACTCCATGTCATGAGAATGAGTAACTAGCTCTTTAAAAGACCTTGGATTAATTCCTTACAAGATGTAGAGAAGTCCTAGTGCATTCCTTGTATACACATCTCTATTCCAGAAGCTTCACTCAGCCTATCTTTGCAATTTAGACTTGCATTTCTCCATTGATTGATGAAATCGATAGCCGGTTTATCCTTTCTCTGATGAGTATTGTGAGTTCCACCATGCTCACAGTATGACTTGTGTTGGAGAAGTGATTGAGGAACTAGGCTCTAGTTGCCCCCCAACTATCGATAGAATTAAACTCAAGATCTGTGTACTAATCAAAAGAATTTCCTTTGAGGGAGCGACGAACTGCTTGGCAAGATAGTCCCCTTAAGTTCCTGCACTATTACATGTTTCAACAAAATGTACAAAATGTTGCTTTAGGTTTCCCTTGCCTTTAAATTGCTGAAATTTAGGAGGCTGATAACCAGCAGGGATCCTGAGACTATCAATTCTTGTAGTGTACAACTTTGCATGCGTGAAAAGGGACTCGGAAGCAACTTCATACTTGTTCTTGATAGTTCCTTCGATGAACTTCTTTAGTTGGTTGTCATGACCTGAGCTGGGACCCCAGGACGAGACACGGGACCTAGAACCATGAGTGGCTCCAAGATAACCCATGGTACACACATAGCATGACTTAAGAGCATAATCAAGTGAAATTAACATAAGCATAGATAAGTAGAAGTCTAAATATCATAAAGCATAAAAAGAGTGATAATATCACAACATTGAGTCACAACTCTAAACATGCTAAGTCTATGTCTGAAAGCCTCTATTGTCTAATGAAATGCTGGGATAAGCCCCCAGCTAACTCCAAGTCTGAGACTAAAACAAAACATAACAAGCATAAACTACTAGATTTCCTTAGATGATGAGGACTCACCTAAAGCGGGATTGAGCTGATCTGAGCGAGTGCGAGCTAGTGACGAGACTGGGATGGTTCACTCAAACCTATATCATGAGGATAACATAGAGTATGCGATCAGTACTTAAAATGTACTGAGTATGTAGAGAAAGCAATAACATGATATTAAATGATAGTATAAATTCATTCATATAAATCAAAAGGATAATGAGAGTAAGGAAAGCATGCTTTAAGCCATAAATCCAAAGTATACATAAGCATAAGTTATTCATCGTAATTTGAACATAATGACCCAAGGTTTAGAATTAGAATCATATATAACTTGTCATGCTTGAAATACGTAAGTGAAAACTCATAAGCTGATAAATGGGTCAAATATACTATAAAACATGATATCATAAGTCATGAACATGAGTAACTAAAAACATGAGGAACAATGGGAGATTCTTATAACCGACATACCCCACATGAGCATAGATAGAACCTGCCCTGTAAATCTCTAGTCGAGAGGGTGTTCGTACCTTGCAAGAGTAAAACCATGAAAAAGGCATGATATCACTCATGGGTGGCCCATACGAGCATGAGAGACACTCTCGTGCAGGACCGCATCATTGCTATGTTGGCATGTAGTTCTAAGACCTGGGTGTGCTAGAACCCCAACCTACTCGGTGTTAAATACTACTCCCAAAATATATATAGTTCTCATATCATAATCATGCAACATACTTGATATACATAGGCTATTTGAAATCAAGAGATTCATCACATGCATGAGATACGTGAACTAGCCATAAAATAGGCCCATGAGTCATCCATAATCATAAACTTGATATTCATGAAATCCATGCATACTTGAGAAAATCATCATACTCTGAAATCCATAAATTCATGAAGGGTTCTTATGGAAATCATGCATTTTAATCATAAAACATAATTTACTTCATCATACTTGAAATCATAGACTCATAAGCTTGAATTTCATAAGTCATGCATAATAGGGCATAGTTATCATAAACTTTAAATCATAAATACATGATTAAATTGGGCATAAAATCTGTCCCATTAGCCTTAAATCAATAATTGAAACATGGTAGAACTTGATCCATAGACATAACATGGATATTCACAAAGAATTGGGTTAAAACCCTAGGATCTCAATACACTTGATTGAAGAATTAAATTCATGAATTAGAGAAGAAATTGGGCATGAGGCTGGAAGAAATCCCCTATTCATGGTCCTATATACCTGCGTAACTTAATTTCTAAGCTGGTCTTGAAAGCCCAAGAGAATTGAGGAGGAACTCTAGCTTAATCTTGGAAGAGGATTTCAATTCAATGCATGCATGAAAGCATAATGACTTACCCTCTTAAAACACTCTTTAGGAAGCTTAAAACTACGTCATTAGAGAGTTATAAGCTTAGAAATTACAAAAATACCCTTAATGATTTGACAGAAAATTGCACATTGCCAGACCCAACGAGCGACTTAACGACTCGTTAGGTCACTTGACGGCTCATCAAGTCTTCTCATCGCCATTGGCCAAAATTCCAACTTTCTGATCTTTCTTACTAACGATTCATTCAACGAGTCATTAGGGGACATGACAACTCTTCCTTCAATGCATCCTATACACTGGAAAATCAACCCTTTCTCCACCACTACACACTTAACGAGTCACACCATGACTCATAAGGAGTCTTAACGACTCGTCGCACCATCCTACATGACTTTCGAGAGATAACACTTTTTACAACTTAGCACCAATTAACGGGTCACTCAACGATCCGTCAAGTGACTTAACGGGTCACCTGACGAGTCGTTCTGTGATCGGATGCAGATTTTCCTATTTTCTCTTATTAAACCCTTGGGTCTGATCTTAGGGACTTTCGAGGGTGTTATATTATCTTCCCCTTGAGAAACTTCATCCTCGAATGTAGATTAAGCATACTAAAAGGCTAGGAAAGGAACTTGAATCCCAAGAATGAACAACTATAGCTGAAAACTGACGTAGTAGATGACTCCAGACTGATATACATGATTGAACTGAATTCATGAAACATACATGCATGCAATGACATGAAAGAAACTTAGAGATATGAACTTGACATGAAACTAAATAAAGTACTAAGGAGGAAACTGGTACCTCATGCTTGGACTAGGCTAGAAGTGAAAAAGATGCGGGTATCTAACTGTCATATCTGCTTCAGATTCCCACGTAGCTCCCTCAACAAGCTGATTTCTCCACAACACCTTCACTGAAGCTACTTCCTTGTTCCTCAACTTTAAAACCTGACGATCAAGGATCTCAATTGGAACCTCCTCATAGGTAAGGCTATCCTTCAAACCTGTGCTCTCCACTGGAACAACTAAGGCTAGGTCACCAATGCATTTCTTCAACAAAGATACATGAAAATTGTGCACCGAAGCTAACTCTTCTTGTAGCTCCAACTCATATGTGACCTTGCCATCTCACCTCAGAATTCTATAGGGACCAACATATCAGGGACTAAACTTCCCTTTCTCTCTGAACTTCATCACTCCCTTCAAGGGAAACACCTTCAGAAGTACCCAATCATTAACCTCAAACTCAAGCTCTCTCCTCCTCACATCCGTATAAGATTTCTGACAACTCTGAGTTATTTTTAGCCTTTCTCTAATAAGTTGAACTTTCTTCATGGCTTCATGAACTGAATCCAACCCTATCAACATACCTTCACCTACTCAAACCATCCAATAGGTGACCTACACCTCCGCCCATAAAGATCCTCAAATGGAGCTATCTGAATGCTGGAGTGGTAATTGTTATTGTAGGAAAACTTTATGAGAGGAAAGTGATCATCCTAACTACCCTTAAAACCAATCACGCATTATCTCAACATATGCTCCAGAGTATGAATGGTCCACTCAGCCTAACCATCTATCTGCGGGTGAAAAGCTGTGTTAAGCTTCACCTGAGTACCAAGGCCCCTGAAACGACCTCCAAAACTGAGGGGTAAACTGAGTACCCTTATCTGATATGATGGATAAAGGAACTCCATGCAATCAAATTAACTCCTAAATGTACAATTTAGCATAATCCTCGGCTGAATGGTAGTTTTGACCGATAAAAAATGAGTTGATTCAGTCAATCTATCCACAATCACCCATATGGAGTCATATTGTCGACGTGTATGAGGCAAGCCTGTAATGAATTCCATATTAATATCTTCCCACTTCCAAGTAGGAACACTAATGTCCTGAAGCATACCTCCAGGTCTCTGATGCTCAACCTTCACCAACTGGCAATTCGGAAACTTAACCACAAACTCCGCTATGTCCTTCTTCATGACATTCACCAATAGACTTACCATAGATCATGGTATATCTTGGTGGCACCTGGGTTGATAGAGTACCAAGATCCATGAAACTTGCGCAACATCTGCTCTCTAAAGTTATCCACAGGTGGCACACACAATCGGCCCTAATATCGGAGTACACTATCTTCCCCTTAGGAGAAAACCTCCACTTGCTGATTTTAAATTGCTTCCTTAAATTTCACTAATATAGGATCCTCATATTTCCTAGCCTTGACTTCTGTCAGCAATGAAGATTCCAATCCATTCTGAACGATAACACTACCATTTGCTGAATCTGTAAGGGGAACTCCTAGCATGAGACTCTAAACGAGCAAGCCTATGGACATCCTTCACCATATCCTTTCTCCCATTATCAACATGAGACACACTCTCCATGGTTAGTCTAGTAAGTGCATCCTCCTACATTGGCCTTTCCCGGATGATAAAGGACACTCATGTCATAGTCCTTGAAAAGTTCTAGCCATCTCCTTTGCCGCAAATTCCAAGTCCTTACGAGTGAACTTGTACTGAAGGCTCTTGTGGTCCGTGAACATATCGACATGCACCCCCATATAAGTAGTGCCTCTAAATCTTCAAAGAAATTTACACAATTTCCAACTCTATCTCATGCGTCGGATAATTCTTCTCATAGGTCTTAAGTTGTCTAGAGGCATATGCAATAACAGCTCATAAACTAATCCAATGGGACAATATACTATAAAACATGATATCGCAAGTCATGAACATGAGTAACTAAAAACATGAGAAACAATGGGAGATTCTTATAATCGACATACCCAACGTGAGCATATATGGAGCCCGATCTATAAATCCATAGTCAGGAGGACGTTCGTGCCCAGCCAAGGGTAGAATCATGAAAATGGGTGATATCACTCATAGGTGGCCCATACGGGCATGGGATACGCTCTCCTTGGGAGGGTCCATCAAGGTTACGTTGGCACGTAGTTCAGACCTGGGTACGCTGGAACCCCACCTACTCAGTATTAAATACTACTCCCAAAATATATATAGTGCTCATATTATAAATAATGAAGATGCTTGATATACATAGCCTGGTTGAAATCATGAGATTCATAACATGCGTAAAGATACATTAGACTAGCCACAAAATAGGCCGTGAGTCGGCCATATTTATAAACTTGATATTTATGAAATCCATGCATACTTAATGAAATCATTATACTCTAAAATACATAAATTCATGAAGGTTTCTTATGAAATCATGCATTTTTAATCACTAAAACATAATTTACTTCATCATACTTGAGATTACAGACTCATAAGCTTGAATTTCAAAAATTCATATAATAGGGAATAATTCTGATAAACTTGAAATCATAAATACATAATTAAATTGGGAATAAAATATGCCCCGTTGTCCTTAAATCAATAATTAAAACATGATAAAACTTGACTCATAGACATAGCATGGATATTCATAAAGAGGTGGGTTAAAAACCTAGGATCTCAATAACATGATTGAAGACTTAAATTCATGTATTAAGAGAAGAAATTGGGAATGAGTGGGTGGAAGAAATCTTTCATTCATGGCCCTACATACCTAAGTAACTTGATTTCTAAGTAGGTCTTGAAAGCCTGAGAGAATTGAGGAAGAAATTGAGAAGGAACTCTAGCTTGATCTTGGAAGAGGATTTCAATTCAATTCATTCGTGAGAGAATAATGACTTGCTAGAGTTAAACCCTCTTAAAACCCTCTTTGAAGCTTAAAATGACGACATCAATAGGGAGTTAGAAGATTAAAAATTACGAAAACACCCTTAATAATTCGACAAGAAATTACACATTGTCAGACCTAATGAGCGACCTGGCGGCCTTTAGGTCCTTGATGGCTCATCAAGTCTTCTCATTGCCATAGATTAAAAATTCAATAGTAATGAGTCACTTAATGAGTGCTTTAGGGGACACGACAACTCGTCCCTCAATCCATTCTATACACTAGAAATTCAACCATTTCTCCGCCACTACACACTTAACGAGTCACACCACAACTCTTGGGGAGTCTTAACAGAGTGTCACTGTCATCATGACTTTTGGGAGATAACATTTTTTCCAACTTAGATCCACTTAATGGGTCATTCAACGATCTGTCAAGTGACTTAACGGGTCACTTGATGAGTCGTTCTTTGATCTGGTGCAAATTTTTCTATTTTCTCCTAATTAAACCCCGATTCTGATCTTGGGGTTTTCGAGGTATTACATTATTTCCTAGGTGGTGATGCATGTTTTCTGGAGCTTTAGTCTCTTGAACTTCCTGGACCCTTCCAGATGCATGACTAAGATTGTCCTTCTATTAAGTTGTCCATCTTGTTCATCAGCTTTTCAATTTGAGCGTCTGGATTATACACATGTACTTAGTCAGGCCTTCAATTACCTTTGTCAAGTTCTCTAGTTGCTCTTCCATAGATGAAGCGTCGGTTACCATTGCTTACATGATTGTTAGGGATGTTTGGGAACAACATTAATTGTCACATAAATTGATCTTGGACAGGCTCACCTTATGTGGTGTGAGTGGAGAAGATATGTTGTTCGAAGTATTATTATCTCCCTTCGCGGTAGTTTTCTTGGATCCAGAGAGGTTAAATAGAGCCAAAGTCTTCTTGATTCTTTCAGAAACATTGCTTCCTCCTTTTGATGCATTGGTAGAGGATCTTGTTCCTTTTGGTGATGAAGATCCAAGGACTAGAGTTGATGTAGACGACACTTAGAGTAACATTTATCCTAACATGCTTGCTTTGCTTCTCGTGACCGGCTAACTTTCAAAAGTAACATCGAGGATGCTTTCCACATCGACATAGAACTTGGAGTCAATAGCGGGGGAACTTAGTCTGGAGTTGATCTTCTTTGGATCATTTCGATTGTCCTTGATCTTTAAAGGTTGAAAAGATGAGATGAGAGACAGAAATTGTTCCATCGGGCGTGCTAAAATTTGTAGACAATAAGAATTTCACACCAGAAAATAATAA
This sequence comes from Datura stramonium, assembly GCA_018107945.1. NCBI lineage: Eukaryota > Viridiplantae > Streptophyta > Magnoliopsida > Solanales > Solanaceae > Datura > Datura stramonium. Next base: position 28,651 of record JACEIK010004958.1, read on the forward strand.
TCGAGGCAAATATCACAATAATTGTAGTATTTTATTTCAAGTACATTGAGTGTTACAATGTCTATGAATCTTCTGATTCTTCTTTTAATTATAAATTCAAGGGCTTTTGAGCTTGATCTTAATAATGATGGATTTTATCTTGATTTGTATTTGAATTCAAGGGCTTTTAAGCTTAATCCACGGATTTGCGATCTTGATCTTGATTGTATATAAATTCTAGAGCTTAAAGCTTGTTCTTGAATCTTTATCTTGATCTCTAAAACTTATAGAGAAATACTTGAGTGCTTGAATGTTTGTAGCTTGTAGGAAAATCTATCACGTTTGATCCACGGACCCTATCTGTTCTTTTGATTTAGGTCCCTTTTGCATTAAGAATTTATTTATAGTTGTAGGATGGAAGAGTTGCTATAAGGACAAACTGCTTTTTCCAGCCAATCAGATTTAAGCTGACATGACGATATTTGATTGACCAGAATATGTCACTTGTACACGTGACGCATTTTAATTGGTCTTTGATTTGACTACACATGCTATGTCATTTTGACTTGTGGTATGATCCTATTGACTCTTTTATTTGACACGTCTCTCCAATTTGGACTTTAGGATAAGATGACATCTTAGGCTTAGTAAAGTGGGCTCATTATTTGTGGCTTTCGATGGACTAGCCCAATAAAATTGGACCATTAATTAAATTTATATTTATTTTGGAAAATAATTAACCCAATTATATTAATCCACAATATCTATTTGAATTAATATATTTTGAATTTAAATAGTCCAAATTTTTTATGAATTTATATTTGATAAAATTTATATTGGAGAATACTACTTTGGTGGCTTAGTTGATAGTTGTTGAAATATAGTTCTCTTTTTTCGGTAAATATATTAATTTATCTTTCTATTTTCTGCGAAAGGGGTATAGGGAGCATAATTTTATTTTCAACTAGGGATCTTGGGTTCTCCCAATAATTAAACAAATCTTAGCATGCATGAATCTAAATAGAGCGTGTTGGTGGAGGGAACTCGATCAGAAAAAAAAAAAAAAAAGAAGGATTCTAGTTATAAGATATCTAATGAATCCGTAGGTAGAATTAAGATCTTATTTAGCTACTTCGATTTATAATACTTTTTTATAATTTCCACACATATGTAATATAATTTTCAAAAATTTGAAGAAAGTATTTTCAAATTTATCTAAAAAATTAAGTATTTTGATCCTCGAGGATGAACCCACTTGATGAGTTCAACTGAATTACTTTGTATAGATATATTTGGTAATTAATAAAATACTTATTGTTATAAAATAATAAAGAAGAACAAGAATATGTAGAAAGAGAGAGGAGAAGTTCTTATTTCTCTTGATGGGATCAAATACAATGAATGAAAAACCCCTTCATTTATAGAGGAAAACGTACTTGGTAACAAAGTTACAAACTGTCCTTCTAAGAAATAGACAATTCACCATAAATAGAAAATATATTTATAACCTCCCCCTTGGATGTCTGTTGTTGATAGATAATGTGCCTGTTAAACCTTACTAGAAAAAACCCAGTGGGAAAAATCTAGTAAAGGAAAAATGAGTACACATATCTAATAATACGCATTATGACTGCCTCATTAAAAATCTTATAAGAAAAACCCAGTGGGACAAAACCTCGTAAGGAAAAAAGAGTACGGCGCGTGCTCCCCCTAATGACAACATCCTTGAATCTTTGTATCCCGATCATCTTCTTGAAAGTTGCAGTTGTAGAGATTTGGTGAATAAATCAGCCACACATTGTCACTTGAAGGAATCTGTTGCACATTGATATCACCATTTCTTTTGGAGCTCATGTGTGTAGAAAAACTTTGGCGAGATGTGCTCGTTCTATCTCCTTTTATGAATCCTCCCTTTAGTTTTGCTATGCATGCAGCATTATCTTTATACAAAATTGTGGGTACTTTATCACAGTTTAAACCACATTTTCTCTAATGAGATTATCATGGACCTCAACCACACACATTCTCGGCTTGCTTCATGAATAGTATTATCTCGGCATGATTTGATGAAGTAGCTACGAGAGACTGCTTTGTAGATCTCCAAGATATTGGAGTACCTCCACATATGAACACGTAGCCAGATTGAGATCGAGCTTTGTGTGGGTCAGATAATACCCAGCATCCGGCATAGCCAACAAGATCAGGACTGCAATTATTAGAATAAAATAAACCCATATCGGTAGTCCCTTTTAGATACCGCATTATGTGTTTTATTCATTCAATGCCTCCTAGTAGGAGGAGAACTATACCTTGCTAACAAATTAACCGAAAGGCTATATCAGGCCTTGTAGTGTTAGCAAGATACATTAGCGTATCAATCACACTAAGATATGGTACTCAGGACCAAGAATTTCTTCATTCCTTTCTTGAGTCGGAATGGATCCTTATTCACATCAAGTGATCGAACACCTTAGGAGTACTTAATGGATGTGCGCCATCCATATAAAATCTTTTCAACACCTTTTCTGTATAGGCAGATTGATGAATAAAGACACCATTTTTTAAATGTTCAATTTTCAGACAAGACATAATTTTTGTCTTTTCCAGGTCTTTCATCTCAAATTCCTTCTTTAAATAATCAATTGCCTTTCGAAGCTCTATTGGGTTCAATAAGGTTTATGTCATCTACATAAACAGCAAGTATGACAAACTCCGATGTTGTTTTCTTATTTGATTTTCCTTATATAGGAATTATGAACAAGTTTATAGAAACTTGTAAATGCTTCAGGCATTTCGATTCCTTCATGATTTTCATACAGAATTTCTGTCAAGTGATAACATTCATTAGTATTTACAAGTAAGTGACATCTTCCTAGTGTCTAGTTTACAGGTCCAATAAGCTTTACTCTTATCAATACGCATCATTTCACTTGATAATTATTTCTACATCAACATGCTTTAATAAATGTAGAATTCAGATCCTCACAATCTTTTACAATATTGCGCGCTATATTATATCAAAGGTATCGTTGACGATCATTATAGTTCAATGCGACATAACTTATTGAGATCTCTTCATTTTTCGTCATTTCAGGTACCTGAACCTTTGCCAAGGTTTTATGAAGTGTTATGTCGTGGTGCTTTCTTAAAGCACTTGCCTCATCATTATGACCATCTTAGTCATTTGCTCCTCTCCTTTTTCAAGAGGTTCTATATTTGGAACTGTTTGGTCTATCACGCTTCAGGCATTTCATAGACCCTGTCCTTTAAGGACCTTTCATTGGAGCATTTGCTTTGAATTATAAATAGAGTTAGCAAATATATCTGACAGATGATTTGCAATATTTTGCAAGTGAATAATCTTTTGTACTTCTTGCTCACAAATAGAAGCACGTGGATCAAGATGAGACAGTGATGGATTTTCACCAAAATTTCTCTTTTGATTTCACGAATTTTCTCCCCCTAATTTTTGGGAAAATTGTCTCATCAAACCGACAATGCGCAAATCAATGATGGCTTATATCTCTAGTTAATGGTTCAGGGTATGATAATGGGCATTTCAAAACTAACTATGTCTTTTATTCTTTGGGGACCCATTTTTGTGCGATGTGGTGGTGCTACAGGCACATATATAACACATCAAAAATTCTCGAGATGAGAAATATTAGGTTCTTGACTAAAACCAATTGTAATGGAGAAAAATTATGATTATTTGTCGGTCTGAGACGAACAAGTGTTGCAGCATGCAGAATCGCATAACCCCAAACAGAAGCGGGCAGCCTAGTTTCATGGTAATGGCCTTACTATCAATTGTAGACGTTTAATTAGTGACTCGGCAAGTCCATTTTGAGTGTGAAAATGAGCTACAAGATGTTCAACTCTTTTCCAAATTGATAAGCAATAATCATTAAATTCTTGGGATGAAAACTCTGCAGCATTATCAAGGCGAATGGACTTAATTTGATTATCAGGAAATTGTACTTACGTAATCGTATTATTTGTGCCCGTAATCGTATTATTTGTGCCAATAATTTTGCAAACGCCAGGTTGAGAGACAATAGGCACACATGGGACTATCTAGAGGAAGCATCTATTAGGACCATAGAAGTATCTAGCAGCCCACTAGGTGGGTGGATAGGTCCACGGATATCCCCATGTATGCGTTCCAGAATGCGGGGGACTCAATCTCAACTTTTGTTGGTGATGGTCTCACAATTAACTTGCCTTGATAACAAGCACTACAAGAAAATTCACCATTTGAAAGAATCTTCAAGTTCTTTAATGGATTCCCATTTGAATTTTCTATAATTCGTCTCATCATTATAGATCCAAGATGTCCCAGACGATCATGCTAAAGTACAAAAGTATTAAAATTAGTAAACTTCTGGTTTACTATAGAATGTGCCTCAAATGCACTAATCTTTGTCCAATACAAGCCAGAAGATAAAGCAGGGAACTTTGTTGGCTTGATGCATTCAAGTGTTGCTATATGTTAAATAAACATATCTCATATCAAATTTTATTTGGGAGTTTTATTCTCATAACCAACGATTTAGCTATAATTGGAGGCATACAATTTTTACTAAACCAACATATATATGAATCAGCATTATCAACATGATTTTATAATTTGGAACTATGCTCTTAATTTAATAATTCGAGCAATAACCTTACAAAAATCAATTGCAAGTTGATATCAAAACACATGTGACCATTCCATAGATGCATCTATTAGCAAACTGTTCACATGGTAGGTGAATGGGCCCATATTCACCCTTTTATAAGTTCAAATTTTCACGAATATAATTCCAATCTTAGATGATCAAAATCATTCTATCACGAGAACAAGCAACACAAGAATTCTTGAAGAATCTTTTATTTCTTCAACATATAGCCTCGTGAATTCTCAATTGTTTATCACATTTGAACCGGGATGGCCAACCGGTTATGCCAACTATTTTCAGTAAACTTCTAGTTTTACTTTCGTATGTGATTTCATCATCATACTCATATTTATGTACTACAAATAAAAGAGAACGGGTAATCTTTACATAACTATTTATAACCCGCTTCAATTGTAGTAGCGCGAAGATATTAGATCTTTCCATAATTTATAGTCTCATTTTTCAATGTCCTTGAAACTTATAAGTTTCCTTTTGAGACTTACTACAACAATTTCATTCCTTCGGATAGTAATACATTAGCTCTTCCGGAGCTCTCAATTAATTTTGTATACTACCACATATTCAATCATATCATATATCATTATGTTCTCCCATAGTTTCAACTTAGAAGCAATTTTGAATGTTGATGAGCTATACTCATGAACAGACTTATAGTCTTGATGGATCCAATCATATCGTGCCATTGGGTGTATGACCATCTTCAGGTGGCCATACCTTTCTTTTAGGCTATTTCACAAAACAAGTGGATCCTTAATCGTGAGATATTCAATTTTAAGAATTTCGTCAATATGATGACGCAAGAATATCATAGCCTTAGCACGATTTTGATTTGATGTTTGTTGTCACTTTTAATGGTGTCTCCAAGACCCATTGCAGCCATATGGATTTTGATGCTTTGTTGTCACTTTTAATGGTGTCTCAAGACCCATTGCATCCATATGGATTTTTGATGCTTTGTTGTCACTTTTAATGGTGTCTCCAAGACATTGTGTCATCCATATGGATTTTTGCATCCAACACCCATGAGTAGTTCTTGCCCAAACTTTGAAGGGCAACGAAATCAAATTTCGTAAAGATTAGCCATATTAAAAGGAGAAAAAAATAATACTTTGGCCTTAAAATTTTGAGACAGTAGAGTCTTAGAGCAACAATATTGCCAAAGGAATATCACTCTTGTGGTTAAGTAATACATCTTGAAAAAAAGAAATTTTAATTTTTCTTACCTCAGATCTTTCAAAGTGAGTGCTCAAGGCAGAGACTCGTGCTGATAACGTGTTTATAAAATAATAAAGAAAGAACAAGATATTGTAGAGAAAGAGAGAAGGAGGGGGTTTCTTATTTCACCAGTGGGATCAAAATACAATGAATGAAAAACCCCTTCATTTATAGAGGAAAACGTACTTGGTAACAAAGTTACAAACCCTAACTTTCCTTCTAAGAAATAGACATTCACCATAAATAAAAAATATATTTATAACACTTATTTAATTTCCAAAAATAAAAGAACTCTCAAGAGAAATCACCGTAGGAGCGCTACTGTTTACAAAGAAATCTTAATGCGGATAAGCTAAAATATAAGAGACATACACCAATTAAACGTAATTCTTGTCAATTCATCAACACTTAGAAATACAAATTAACAACCTTGTAATTCATAAAAAGGATTTCACTCATGAGTACTATCATCCAAAATTCTCTCATCTAATATTACGATATGAGTTTATACATATTAGTATAAAGAATTTTTTACAGCATAAGGTCATTTTTATATGTTATGTGACAACTTCATAATACCTAGATTTCTTTAAGTGACCTAATAGTGTGAAAAATTTCTTACACGGACAATGTTTGTAAACTTAAGACTCTTATTATATTACTTTACTATCTTCTAAAGTATCTGTTAAATATATGTAAATATATTTAGGCATATATCATGCTAACTGTATCCCTTAGAATTAGGCACATATCATGCTAACTGTATCCCTTAGAATTAGGCACATATCATGCTAACTATATCCCTTAGAATTAGGCACATATCTTGCTAATTGTATCCCTTAGAGTGCAGGCACATATCATGCTTCGATTTTGTATATATACGTTGATCTTAATGAGAATCATGGAGGAATTATTTCTAATATGGTATCAGATTTCTGGAAAAGCGATCTTTTATTTTTTCTTCCTTCATAGCTCCTAGCCTTCTTCTTCTTCTTCTCATTACTCTTCTTTTCTATTCTTCTTCTGCATCCACCATGTCGGATAACAAGAGCACTTTTCATCTTGCACTTGTGGTTTCGAACATTTAGACCATATCTCATCACTCTAGAAATGGAGAATGTCCAATACTCCACATGGGCGGAACTCTTCAAAATCACCGTACGTTCTCATAAGGTCCTTCATCATATTATTCCTCCTGCAAGGGGCAAGAGAAGGTTCCTTCGTCCGAGGATGAAAAGGAATTATGGTCGACTCTTGATGCTACGGTTCTTTCATGGATTTATGCTACAATCTCTAATGATCTCTTGCATACTATTATCGAACCAGATATACGACTAAAACAGAAACTGGGATAGACAGAGTTATTTTCCAGATAATAAAAATTCCACGATGATTGGAGGTTTGGATCGAATTTTCAATACAAGATGGGAATTTTCCGACTGTTGTGCATATTGCAGTCTCCCAGGTCACACGATAATTAAAAGATGTGGAGGTGCCAGTATGATAAGTGACTGTTGTTAACACTCAGTTCGGTCTCACGAGCATATCAGGGTGTTGGTACCTTGATTCGACAAAGTGACCCATACACCTCCATTCTATCAAGCCCGGTCGATGTTGACTTTAGAAGAGGCTGGCTTGGCGAAGGAGGCTGCCACAGGCTCGGAGTCCGCTATGGTGGCTGCCTCGGGATTGGAGTATGAGGATTCGGGTTATCCATCCTCTCCATTCGAGCATTCTAATCTCGTGGGAAGCAACATGGCAACCGCAAAATTCTGGGCGTAAGGGTTCCGGTGGCGGCAAGGTCCTGGTTGGGGGCGCCAGGAGTCAGTCTCCACCCGGTGGTGGTGCTCGGGGTGGACAGCAACAATCCGGCTCTGGGCAGCAGCCTTTACGGACAGCAGCAGTGGGGGTCACAACCGTGGCTAATTTTCCTCCTTGGGGTTGGATGCCACAATGGGCCCTCCACCTTGCCCATATCCAACACAAGGGTGAGCTCAGCGTCAATGAGTAACAAGGGCGAAACGGCCCTGGTCTTCTTGGGCCACGACCACAGCAGGCCTTTATGGGTTCAACCAGTGGGAAGTCCGCTACATATGCACCAACGGATATAGCTTCTGCGATGCATATATGTCGTTAAATCCCCCCGATCAGACATGGTACATGGACACCGGAGCTACCTCTCATATGACTTTCTCCAATGGTAATCTCTCGTCTTATTTTAATTTGAATAAACATATAGTGGTATTGCGCGGGAAATGGTCATATTATTCCAATTCATGGTTATGGTCACACGTCTTTGACTAATCATAATCCTCCTTTGTCCCTAAACAATGTTCTTCATGCTCTCAAAATCATTAAAAGCCTCATTTAAACCAGTAAGTTTACTACGATAATTATTTGACAGTTGAGTTTGATCCTTTGGGTTTTACGCTGAAGGATTTTCAGACGGGAAGCCAATGCGAGATGTGATAGTCGGGGCGAACTTTATCCTCTTACCTCTTCCATCAACAATCAAGCCCTCCACTCAGCATACACAGTTCACCTACTCTTTGGCATGATCGTTTAGTCATCAGGATGCTTCCGTTTTAGATGTTCTTAGGCTAAATAAGCATTGATTATGGCCAATCGTCATTCAAGTTCTAGCATTTGTCGATCTTGTGTCTTTGGAAAACATATTAAGTTGCCATTTGTTTCTTCAAAATCAAGTACTATTATGCCATTTGATATTATTCATAGTGATCTTTGGACATCTCCTATTTTGAGTTCTATGGGGCATAAATATTATGTTGTTTTCTTAGATGATTATTCTAATTTTCTGTGGACTTTTCCCATAGCTAAGAAATCGGATGTGTTTGACAAATTCTTAGCTTTAAAAGCTCATATTCTCACCCAATTTGAACGTAATATTAAGAATGTGCAATGTGATAATGGGAGAGGAAGTTTGACAATGGCCCTTTTTGATTTTGTAAAACAAATGGCATGTCTTTCCGTCTTCTTGTCCTCATACCTCATCTCAAAATGGTAAAAATAGATGAAAAATTCGGTCTATAAATGTGTCCACTGTACTCTTTAGTTCATGCCTCTCTTCCCCCTTCTTTTGGCATCATGCGTTACAAATTATTTATATCTTCTTAATGTGCTTCCAAGCAAGCTTTTGGAAATATATCTCCACTTCAAATTCTTTATCCTTCGGGTTCCATCTTTCTCTCACATTCGGGTTTTGGGTGCTTGTGTTATCCTCTTTTTCCATCTACAACCATCAATAAGTTGCATCCTCGTTCAACTCCATGTGTCTTTTTGGGATATCCTCCGAATCACCGTGGCTATAAATGCTATGACTTGTTCTCAAATAAGATTATAATTTGTCGGCATGTTGTGTTTGATGAGCATGTGTTTCTTTTTGCACAATTGCATACTCCTTCTGCTTCTACTTATGATTTTTATGTGATGATATTTCACCATATACATTGCATCACTTACGAAATCAGGAGTGCTTCTCCTTCTACTCAGCCACAAATGGCCCAAACACACGACCCACCTCCACCTTCTCTTACGACCGGCTACTCCTATGAGCCCAGGCGCGCCCACAGCCCGGCTTCTCCTACTCTCCCCACATCTCCTACAAAATCAAATTCCTTGCCCACCAATCGGCCCACCATGGTCACAAGAAGCCAAATGGGTATTTTTAAACCCAATAGAAAATATGACCATGCATATGCTACTACGAGTTACACGGTCCCCACTACCACATAGCAGTAGAAGCACTTCGTGACCTGAATTGGAAGTTGGCCATGGACGATGAATATGATGCTCTTATTAAAAATAAGACGTGGGGGTTGGTGCCCCGTCCACCTAATGTGAATGTTATTCGTTCTATGTGGATTTTTGCTCATAAGAAAAATCTAATGGTGTTTTTGAGAGGCATAAAGCCCGTCTTGTAGGTGATGGGAAAACTCAGCAGGTGGGCATTGATTGTGGCAAAACATTTAGTCCGGTGGTGAACATTACCATTCACTAGTTCTTTCTCTTTCTCTGTCTAAGGCATGGCCTATTCATCAGTTGGATGTTAAAAATGCCTTTATTCATGGTGAGCTACCAAGAAGCAGAGTGTATATGCATCAACCATTGGGGTATCGGGATCGTACTCATCAAATTTATGTATGCTTGTTACGTAAGTGTTGTATGGACTCAACCAGGCACCCCGAGCTTGGTATAAGCGATTTGCTGATTATGTCATTTCCCTTGGTTTCTCTAATAGCAAGTGTGATAATTCGTTATTTATTTATCGCAGGGTCGTGATATATGGCATATATTTTTGATTTATGTTGATGATATTATTCTCACTGCATCTTCTAATGCTCTCTCCGGCTGTCTATTATGAAGCTTCTCGGCTCAGAGTTTGCTATGAAGGATCTTGGTCCTTTAAATTATTTTTCTTGGCATTGCAGTTTCTCGACATAAGGGTGGTATGTTCCTTTCACAACGCAAGTATACCGAGCAAATAATTAGACGAGCGGAATGTCTTCTTACCGTCATCTTCTACTCCTGTTGACACAAAGGAGAGGTTAGTGGAGCTTCTAGTACTCCCTATGAGGATCCGTCTTTATAGGAGTCTTGCTGAGGCTCTTCAATATCTTACATTCACCCGACCAAATATTTGTTATGCTGTTCAACAAGTGTGTTTACATATGCATGATCCGAGTTGATCATATGCAAAGATCTCAAACGCATTATTCGGTATATTCAAGGTACAGTGATCATGGTCTCCATCTCTACTCCATCTTCTGTTTCATCCTTGTTTCTTATACTGATGCTGATTGGGGTGGTTGCCCGGATACGAGACGATCTACCTTTGATTTGTGTGTATTTTTGGGTGATAATTTATTTCTTGGTCTTCTAAGGACAACCTACTCTTTCTCGGTCCAGTGCCGAAGCCAGTATAGAGGTGTGGCAAATGTAGTATCCGAATCATGTTGGTTACGAAATTTAGCTTTTTGGAGTTACATTGTCCGATTAAACAGGCTACACTTATTTATTGTGACAATGTCAGATGCTATTACTTATCAGGTAATCGATTTTTAACATCAGCGTACCAAACATATTGAGATGTACATTCATTTTGTACGGAAAAAGTTGCTCGTGGTCAGGTTCGTGTTCTTCATGTACCTTCCCGATATCAGATCGCGAACATCTTTACCAAGGGTCTACCGCGAGTTCTATTTGAGATTTTCGTGACAGTCTCGGTGTCAGGCAACCTCCGGCTTCGACTGCGGGGGTGTGTTAAATATATGTAAATATATTTAGGCATATATCATGCTAACTGTATCCCTTAATCATGCTAACTGTATCCCTTAGAATTAGGCTGTACTCATATAACTATATCCCTTAGAATTAGGCACATATCATATTCTTTATCCCTTAGAATTAGGCACATATCTGTGCCGATTTTGTATATATCGTTGATCTTAATGAGAATCATGGAGGAATTATTTCTAATAGTATCAATTGTTTTAAAGGTTTAGAAACAAAATAAGATTAGTTTATGTTGTTAATTAGCAGTGCACTCTGGTGGTAGGACTTTGTATCTCCTTGTGTCTTGGCAATAGGAGTAGAACATGTCTTCCTCCTTGCCCATTTCAACCTGTCATCTGCTGTTGTGACAACTTGACAAATTCATCTCCCTCGACAGGATCCAAGCTTGATGTGCTTCTCTTAGCACATGAAGTAGCACTTTGATAAACACACACCCTTCTAATTCACTCTTTTAACGATATTACAAATGGTGCGTAAGTATAATTTACTGGTATTTTCCTCCATGAGTTGCCCATTCTGATCCATCCCATATGGATTGCGTAAATAGACATTGGCTTTGATGGATAAATAGAAGAGATTGTTGTATTATGGACTACCTCTCTTATTGCTTTGTGTCCACTAGAAATCTGCAAAGCTACACGCATTAAAAAGCTATATGAGCTTAACTTATATACATTGACAATTATGTAAAAAAGAAAAAAATCACACTATAATCTAACTTTGCCTGTTGTATTAGGGTAAACTTCTTATTTGTAGTTATCTTTTAGGTGATCTAATAAATGTAAAAGGTTTTTACACACTGGTTATATATAATTTAAACTCGTCCTATTTAGAATCCAAAAGAAGTAATCAATATTTTATTAATGAATTTCAACTAGCTTACACTATGTGATGGTTGTTCCAGAGGATGGTGTAGTCATGGAAATCTTGTGTTGGATCAAACCAGAGGTAGAACTTCTCTTCCCCTCCCACAGCAGACCACTTCAGATACCATAAAGATTGGTCTGTAAAACCCAATTCCTTCTTCTCTTCTCATACCCAAGCAGTTCAAAATCCAAGTTCCGTCATGGTTGTGAGGAATCTTTGATTAAGCTGAAAATTGCCACACACAAAAAAACTATTGCTTTAGCCCAAATGATCAAATAAAGCAATCATGAAGCCACATATATATATATATATATTCCTGTTTTGAGGCATGAAACTTACATAAAAAGCAACTATAACTCCTGATGTAAAATTTGCAGGCAGTTTTAGTGCAGCATTGAAGAAACCATAGTAGTATTTGTCTCTTGAAATCAGTCCAGAACCTACAAATGAACCAACAAGACTTAGAAAAAGCATATAGTTAATTTAAGCTTATGCGAGCATTTCTTATATGATAAAATGTACCTGAAGATTTGTCTAAGATAGAATCAGCGCCCGGCCCATTATTTTATATTAAGCGGACATTAGCACCTCAGAAAAACGCCTCGTACCCCTGATTAACAGGTAATCTACTGAAACGGTCAGTTAATCGCTCGATATCTGGAGGTGTATAGATTGGACCTAGAGATGAAACCACAACTATCATGCAGACTGTCAACGGACTACTGATAGTAAGAGCGTTTTGTCGTGATGAAAGAATTCCATTTTCTTTATTTTTTTGTTGTGTTATGCCAAATGAATCAAAGAATGTGAGGTGAAACAGGGCTATTTATTCAGAGGATTTCTTTTTTTTTTGATGTTGTAAGTTGGTTGTATCTTATAAATAATCCCATTAAACAGGTGATATTTGATTCTTGGAGGAAATAGTACTGGACGTTCATGTTATGTGCAATGGAGAAAGACATATTCTGAAAAATCCATCTTGTTTTACAGATCAGTTCAAGTGGAGGCCAAACTAGGAAAGGTAGTCCTTTTCACAAAATGAGAGGAAAAAACAAAAGCAAAAAACTAAAGATTCGTTGATATTTTTGAGGTGCTTCGTTGTTTGGTTGAATTTTCAGAAGTTTAGTCTCTGATCCAGTAGCATCAGCCACAGGCAATTCTTGGTGTTTCCATTAAGAGAAAAGTCTACAAGTAGTTGAGAGCACAAAAGTTAGACAAGAAAATCTTGTGCAATCACACCTCAAATCCTGATTGCCTAATCAGTTGGAAAGTACTATTGATCAGTTGTTATTGTAATTGAGACAATCACGGCGTCAAGTGGCATTCAATTTGCAATCGAGATTTTATTAATTTTTAATATTTTATGTAATGATGTATTAATGGTTAATTAGCCATGCATAATATTGTTTGTGTTTCTATTGTGAAATCATTTTGTCAAAAAGTTCAAGTTCATTATGCATTGACGTTATAAAATATGTATTTTCGCTTTTGTCGTGAAATCATTTTTCAAAAAATTTAAATTTTATACTTTGTGATATAAAATATGCTTACACACTCTGATCATTTAAAAGGTTAATTCATTTGCATGTAAGTAATTTTGTTAAAAAGTAATAATTGACAATTTGGAGTTAAATACAATCAAGCTGCTTGGATTGTGAAGAAGATTATCAATGCCAAAAAATACTTGAAAATCGTCGCATGGACTCAAAAAGATTTGGAGCACTAGGCCAAGTTCTCTGTCAAAAAAGTCTATGTGCTTAAGGAGAATCTACAGAATTTAATGGAGAAAGCTCACTTGCAATATGTTGAATGTCTAAAGTGGACCTTTATATTATAACTCATGCCTCTGGAGAGATTACAGACCAAGGATCGACTAGTGAAATGGGAACTATTGCCTCAGTTGAATATCTGTGCAATCACAAAGTCGAGAGTCATGATCACCTGTTCTTTGAGTGCCGCTACTCAACTAGGATATGGAACAACATGTTACAGTGATCAGGCATCTCTAGACAATGCCCAGGGAATCTGAATGGACAAGAAATAATGGAGGCAATCGCAAAATGTCCATTGAAAACAATGTGATCAGGCAGGTGTATAGAATATGCCTCGCTGAAACAGTCTACCACATATAGCTGGAAAGGAATTCGCGAGTCTTTACTAACACAGAGGAGGAGGATAACTAATGTTATAATGAGATAAATTATACAAGAGGTGTGCATGTGTTTGAGGGTCCTTGATGAAAAAACTAGCAAAGCATTGGGAACTTACGAATTTACCATCCTTGATTCTCTAGCTATGTATAAATAGGATAGTTGAGGTTATTTGACGAGGCAGGTGATCTGAGACTTGATGTTTAGTCGCCAAAGAGATTTTTTGATAATTTAAATAAATAGTTAAGTAATTTATAATAATAAGATAAATTACATGATAGGTATTGTGGTTTTTACAAACTTATTTTTTAAAAATAAATGGGGTAGGATATGGAGAACAATCAAGAGGATTACGAGGTGGAGAATCAGATCCCTACTAATAAGGTGAAGTTTTGAATAATAACTTAAGTTTTAAAATTTTCTTGGTTTATGTTTTTTTATTCATAAGAGATTTTTATTTTTATACATAAGAGATAATTAACCATAAAAAATTATTTAAGTAAAGAATATTTAAACACTATGGGTCATTTGGTAGGAAGACCGCGTAATGCAGGGAGCTAGCCATGGATTAGTAACGCAGGAATTGCTAATCCAATGATTATAATGCTAAGATTAGTTTTTATCAAATATTTGATTTTGTGTTAAAAACTAGATATACTACTTATTATGTTTGGTTTAAAACTCCGCAAAAATCTTCTTTACCTTATACCCTTGAATGTTTATATAAAGAAATTTAGGAAAAGGATTGAGGGATAGTCTAGTCATTTAAGGGTCTTATCCCGGGATTAGTTATCCCAGGATTAATTATCTCTTTGTTTTCTTGGTATAAAATAATGCACCTTATAGTATATAAGTAATTCATGTATTAAATTAAATTGAGTAACCAAACAATATATTGACTTAACTAAATTTTAATTTAAAATTATTCTAATTAATATAGCCTACCACACGAGTCTTATTAGTTTATATAATTTAAATCCTTTTCTTGAATAGGTTTATAATAGTAAGATTTTGTCGGGCAGTCTGAAAGAATAATAATATTGTGCAAATTTGATGAGTGCTCATAATTGCAAAATTAGACAGGCTTGATAATACACAATTAGTTAACAACTGAAAGGGTTTAAGCAAAGAACGTGCAATCATAAGAATAATTTAAGGATTTAAGTTCTATCAATTCACATAGTGCATTTTTATCTATTCCTTCAGTAAATATTTACTTGTCATATTTAGTTTCTTCTTTTAATCAACATTTATAAAAACATTGAAACAAGCCTATATCTTCAACTTTCTTGACTAAATATTTTTTTAATAAATCTTAAAATTTGAAAAAATTAATTTAAAATTATTAAAATAATCTAATTCAATTTAGTTTTAAGATTACTCAAAACTCTTGTAGCGAAATGAAATGTGATAAGTAAAAACGAATGGAGAGAATATATATTATAAAAGATTAATTTTTATTTTTATCAAAGTTAATAATTATTTAAAAAATTAAAAAAGGAAATAATGATGTGATTATTTAAAAGTTGAAAATTTTAAAATTTTAATTATAATTTAAATTCATAATTTAATAGAAATCAAGATTAATAATTCAAATTAAGTAAAAAGTATTATAAATTAAAAATAGATACATATATGACTTTTAGGTCAAGCATTTGACATGGAGCTAGCCATAAAATTTTAATTTCACATTTAATAATTAAAATGTATTGATATAAAATCCTCCCCTCCCCTCTCCCCACCTTCTCTGTCTCTCGCCTTTCTCTATCCCTCTCAAAATAATGCAAGCTAAACATATTATTAGTAGATTCCTTTTTATTTAATATACTTTAATTTAATTTTTTATAAAAAATATCATAAATTATGTTTTAATTTGTTTGTGTTTTTTTTTTTAAAAATGTGAAATACACCAGTTGGAAATATATATTATACATTATATTTATTTATATTCATTCTTACGGGGAGAATGGAATGAAAAACAAGAGATAGTTTTATCAAATATGAACAAACGTAAGTTAAATTCCGAAAGAAGCACTTCATAAGCATCCCGAAATATATTTTTCACATATACTTTTTATACAATATATGCACAATATCCCTTATATACATTTTTATCAGTAAATTTTTTATATACACTTCATATTTAGACAATAAATATATATACATTATATA
Source organism: Datura stramonium (assembly GCA_018107945.1). Classification (NCBI taxonomy): domain Eukaryota; kingdom Viridiplantae; phylum Streptophyta; class Magnoliopsida; order Solanales; family Solanaceae; genus Datura; species Datura stramonium. The sequence continues at coordinate 45,032 of JACEIK010004958.1, forward strand.
TATTTTTATCAGACCCTTTTCATATACACATCATATTTCTTTTCATACAATATGTATACAAATTAGATATATTTTTTATCAATAGACTTTTCATATACATAATATACACCATTTAAACGCAACTCTTTTAAGTTTTGCTCTCAAGTTCCGTGCTCTTTAAGAATACATCTTTTCATAATTAGTACTCCCTCTATCCCAATTTATATGATGTAGTTTGATTGAGCAGAGAGTTAAAAAATTATAAAAAGACTTTACCTTTTAAAATTATCATTAAAATAAATAAAATTTCAAAATAGAAGAGTAAACGTTTGTGGACTTTATGCAAAATAAGGGAGCCTCAACAACGCCAAAACATTGATAGTATCATTAGATATTTTTCAAATAAGAAAATATGTCATTCTTTGGGGTTGACTAAAAGATAAGTAGATCACATAAATTGAGACAAAGAAAATAATAATTTAACTCTGAACTTCTCATTTTACTTTTAATAAGATTCAGGAAAGAAAAAAGAAAATAGATTATTCTATTCTACTTCTTCTTTTATCAAAAGTTAAATTTTTATTATATAAATATTTATGATTTATTTAATAACAAACAAATAAAAAATTAAAAATATTTTTAATCTTTTAAAATTTTAATTTTAATATTTAATTAAATAATTTCATATAAATTATTCCAACTATGAAATTATACTAAATATTTTTTTCACCATCTGTGCATAAATCATAAATTCATGATACATTAATAGTAACAAAGGGCAACTGTGCACATGTGGGAAAAGCAACATGTTTGTATGGAAATGGAATGCTATTTAATTAAATAATTTCATATAAATTATTCCAACTATGAAATTATACTAAATATTTTTCACCATCTGTGCATAAATCATAAATTCATGATACATTAATAGTAACAAAGGGCAACTGTGCACATGTGGGAAAAGCAACATGTTTGTATGGAAATGGAATGCCAGGATCATTACTTTTGCTTTATCGTTTCTTTATCATTTTTGTTTTGTTCTTGCTTCCTATGATTCTTCTTTCCTTTTTTATTAAATTTTATTTGTCTTGTAGTATTGCATGGCTGCATGCCTGGTCGGCCCTAAAGTTAAAAATAATCCCATTTCCTCGTTGGTATTGAGAATGTGCATAACCAGATAAAATAGGTCAAGCTTAATATAATTATAGTTAAACAAGAAAAAAGGTCAAAAATATTCTTAATCCATGAGAAATGAGTTATAAATATTTTTCTTTCACTTTTTAATTTAAAAATAGTCTCAATTTTCAGTTTTGGCTCAAGAATACCTCTCTTCTTCCATCTTTTGATCTAAAACTACCCTCAACCTTGAAAATTTAATATTTAAAAGTTTGAAATTTTATTTTCTTTACTATTTTAGAATTACTAAAATCGATATAATTTACACATAATTAAAAATTTAAAATATTAAAAATATTAATTTTATGTTACGCCCCAAAACTGGGGTAGGGCGCAACTAGCACTCGATTCATGATTGATTGAGAAACCGGCTATATAGTGTCTGAAGATATAACACGAAGACCGACAAAGCCACCTGTCACAGCTAACCAAGATAAATACTGCATTCATAAGGTCTCGATTATGATGGATATGCAACCTGGAAAGTCGACAAGACTGCAATAAAGTAAAACATAGCAATGAAAAACCAACACGACTACACAACCAAAACTACTATATAAACTAGTCCACATCAGCCTCTACAGAGTAAACAAACTGAAATGCACGGGACAGGGCCCCGGCCTACCCATGCTGTACACAAAAGTCAAAATAGTCAAAATTGGGACATGGCTCCTAGAAGAGAGGAGCATACCACTATTCCGCTGAAATCTGGCTCCTATTGTGTCTGATGATCTGAGCCTTGGCCTTTACCTGCAGCATGATTACAGGAGGCGTCCCCGGATGAAGGGACGTCAATACGAATAAATGTACTGGTATGTAAGGCTAAAAACTGTAAACATATAAGATAACAATGATAATTGAGCTAGAAATAAGGAATAGTAACAACCCGAAATTCTAAAAATTAAAACCTAACAGTAACTCAATATTGAAGTGTAAATTCAACCATCTAATGCATAATAAAAATATAACTAGAATGTCGACAGTCAGTCGATCATAAAATTCATATAAAATTCATCTAGCCAGTGTACCATACCGGGGTAAAAATAAAAATATCTCCAACTGGTGTACCACACTGGGATAAAATTCATCCAGCCGGTGTACCACCCGGGGTAAAATAAAAATACCTCCAGCCGGTGTACCATACTAGAGTAAAATTAATAAATTTAATCATAATCATAAATGGAGCCGATATGGCTTATATTAGGTCAATTTAACTCGTATATCATAGAAATGATGAATACTAAATCTATGGCCTGCATAGGCCTCCTTCATAATGCATAACTGCAAGTGAGCACGTATAACATGTAAAGCTAGAAAATTGTACTTAAATGCATGTATTCGAAACTTGTATAAATCATAAGGAACTGCGGATGACCTAAGAGTTTCAATAATATTTATAGATCGTGTTCAAAGGGACATTAGAGCGTGGAGACTCGCTAGCTTGTCGTTGGGCTTAAGGGAAAGGGATTATGAAATCTCCCCTTGGCCTGACATATTTCATAACATACACATAAGATAAAGGACAACCATAACAAGGCAATACTAATTCAATAAGATCATTTACTCTTAATAGAATGTGATATCTTTACTTGGCTTAAAATCGTTTACACGTTATCATTTTCACTCTTTCACCAATTTCAGTTAGCAACCAAACCTTTAAACATATTTAACATCACACACACACACACACATATGTATGTATGTATGTATGTATGTATGTTTATGTATATATAACATACAGTAAGGACTAGCTAACAATGCCCGCACTGAGGGGTCTCCAACTCGGTTGTACAACTACGACAACAATCAACACGATATCCCACTTTAAATGTCTCATTTGGGCTAGACATAATCTCAACATTTAACCTCAATCAAACATGAAACTTTAAATGCTTAAATTAAGCTTAACATACTTCCTCAAAACTTGTAAAGAGGTTTCTGGCTAATTCAATTTACAACGCACAAATCGTGCTTAAAAGAACGACGGACGGGGTGCTTTACATACTTTTTTCCGTTGAGCTTTCTTATGTCGTTTATTTCTTTAAACTATCATCACTTATCCCCTTAAATTACTTGAGTTTATAACCAAGTGATAAGGCCATTTCAAGCCAATATATCCATCCAAAACATCACACCAAAAACAGCCATAACAACACTCAAGGCAATATCTTAGCATAATGATACAACATGGAGTTTTTTGTAGGAATGGAAGAATGGAAGTAGGAAATTACCTAAATTTTTTTGTAACCAATTCCCATCAACATGGAGTTTTTTTTACAGTAACACACAGCTACAACAACCTTCAAAAACGAGCAGTAACCTTCAGCGAAATTGCACCAAAAATGATGGCCAAACTTGGCGCCCAACCTCTAGTTTCAAGCTAGGATTCTTCCATGTTTGAATACTAGAAAAAACCTTACCTTTTGCTGGAGGTTATTTTTGGTTAAAATAGGAGTATTTGACTTCAACTTCTTTCACAAAAATGCAAAACCTTTGCTGTCCAAAATGCAGTAAAAGCAGTTTACAAACTCACCAAATACATCTCTAACTTCTAGCTTTTTACTCATGAATTCAAGAAAGTTTAGTAGTAGTATTCTCACCTTTATAATTGTATCTAATCTCTACCAAAAGGGAGCATATTTGTAGCTTAAAATAGTTTTAAAAATGCAGCAAACTCACCATAGCAACACTACCCAAATGCTAACAAAACAGCCACCAACACACCACCTTCACCTTGTGATTGATCCCCTTCACTTAGCTTTAGTTTTAATGGAGTTTACTTG
>JACEIK010004958.1:55865-67515 GCA_018107945.1 Datura stramonium
TCAATGTACAACTACGACAACAATCAACACAATATCACACTTTAGATGTCTCACTTTGGCTAGGCATAATCTTAACATTTAACCTCAATAAAACATGAAACTTTAAAGATTAAATGAAGCTTAACATACTTAATCAAGAATTTTAAAGAGGTTGCTGGTTCATTCGATTCACAACACACGAATCGTGCTTAAAAGAACGATAGATGGGGCGCCTTACATACCTTTCTCCGATAAACTTTTCTCTAGCCGATTTCCTATTTCAATGATCAGCCTTCAACCCCATTAATCCAGTGGTTTTATAGGACAACGACAAACTTAATATATAGCACAAAATGAAGCCAAAATAACTAACCAAAGGCAGTCATAATAGCAACAACAACACACGACAACATCCACAACATTTAGCCATTTTCTCAACTAGTTTTCACTAATTTTTGAGGGAGAAACAAGAGGAAGTTTTATATTAGTTTTGCTGTAATTATTCCCTTCAATATTAAGTATAATACCATAAAAAGAAATAGCCAAAACGCCTAAGGAAAACGAGCAAAACTCATCTCACAAACAGCCCATCGACAGCTCACTTAGCTGCCAATTTCCAGATTTTCGCTTTGCAATTTGAGAGGTTTAAAAGGGGTGAAATCCTTACCTTTTTCTGGGGGTTTGTTCTTGGTTAAATATAGGATTAGTTGACCTCAACTTCTTATCCAAAAATGCAGCAACCTTGCTGTCCAAAACGCAGCAAAAACAATTTACCAACACGTCAAACACACCTCCAACTTCTAGTCTTTTAATCAAGAGTTCAAGCATGGTTAGGAGTAGAATTCTTACCTTTTATACTTGTGTTTAATACCTACCAAGAGGGAACATATATGTAGCTTAGAATAACTTCAAAAATACAGAAAATTCACCACAGAAACACTGCCCATGTGCAGCCAAAACAGCCACCAACACACCACTTTCACCTTATGATAGCTCCCCTTCACTTAGCTTTACTTTTAATGGAGTTTAGCTTGGTGTTCTCCTTAGTTGTTTGCTAGAAATTTGAGAGAATTTCAGAGGATAAGCAAGCACCTCAATTATGGAAATACTGAAAATGGTTTTATAACACACAACTTAAAATATAAAGGGTATTGGGCGGTGGCCACCTCACTGTCCGACAGTATCACGGTAAAACGTCTATAACTTTTTATTTCAAACTCCGATTGATGAGCGGTTTGATATTCTGAAAACTAGACTCAAAGACCTTTAATTTGATAGATCGTGAGTCTTCTAATTCATTATATATTTGGATATATAGTCATTTAAAGTTGACACTTACTTGTAAACTTCACATACTCTTTGGTTTTTCATTCGTACACATTTTTCTTGTCATATACGACCAATATACAACCCATACTTTCCTTAACCTAGCATACAAATATTAAATTATCACCAATAATTTTTTGGAGTGTTATAATAATGTCTCGTTAAGTAGGTGATGAACCATCACTTAGGTCGTTATCTCTATATAGAATTAACCCTACTGATCTCAGAATTGATGCCAAGGATGACGACCCATCAAGTAGGTAACAACCCGTCACTTTTGTCATCAAGATGCCCCAGATTTTATACCTTTCTACTTAACACGATGGGAATGATGGCCTATCAGGCAGATGACGGCCCATCACTTTGATCATTGAAGTACCCAAGATTTTCACACTTTCTGCTTAAGAATGACTATGGAAATGACGGTTCATCAAGTAGATGATGACCTGACAAATGACTAGTGGGAACAAAATCACAAAACCCCAGAATGGTTTCTCCAAGGTATTTTCATAACTTCCTATGTTCTTTTAATCCTATAATACACCGTTTTGGGTTTTTTAGAAGGGATTAAAATTGTTTAGTTGATCATTACCCTCATTCTCTCCTAAACTCTCAAAAACAATACATTGAAGACAGAAAATCCTCTGAAGTCCTAAGCTAGGGTTCTTCCCCAAGAACTGCAGATTCAAGGTTCTAGCTAAGGATTCCTCAAACTCCAAGTATGTGGGACTTCAACAAGGATTTCCTTTCACCATTGTGTCCCAACTAATTTTAGATACCCTAGTAAATTCAATTATCTAGAAACCATGTCTTAGGGTTTTCATTTAATACATGATTTCCCTTGATTTCTCAGTATTTCAAGGCTCTCATGATTCCTAGTGTTGACAATCAATTTTGGTCCTCCACCTGCCGATTAATTATTCAAGCTCCTCAATTTTTAGAAAGAATAGAATATTTATTTCGCAGAATCAAAATATTTGCTAAACTATTTTTGGGGATTATTTTTGCCCTTTTTTCGGCAAAATACTCTAATATATATATATATGTGTGTGTGTGTACATTATATATGTTTTTGAATGTTAATCATATTTAGTTTTTTTAGAATATTCATTAATCTGAAAATTAATTCATATTCAAAAATGAGTTTTAATTAATTTCTTCCAAATCAAGATCAGTTACGCCTTAGTAATTATGATTAGTTTGTATTCACAAATGAATATTTTACTTCGTTAAGTCAAGAATCTTAATTAATTAATCGATAATTAATTTGTCTCAATCTTATCTCAAACCGGCGATACTTGTACTTTGATTTATATACAAGTGAAATATTTTGGCCACATTTTAAAATTATCTAGCCATGTTATATCAACCCTATCCTATAACATTTTCAGGCCAATTACAGCCCAAATCCTTTTTTTAACTCAGCCCAAATCCTTTTTTTTAACTCAGCCCAAAGCCTCTTTATTCAATATTTCAATCCTTCCTCTTTTCTTAGCAAACCTAGCAGACTCCTTAACCAAAACCTTACGGAGACCGCTACATACTCAGCGCCGCATCACTCCCCTTTCTCCTGCATAGTCATCGTTATCTTTGGCTAGAAAATTATAGACTTTTGCTCTCCCCAGGCTACTCGACCTACTTTCGAGCAAGGACATTAAGGAGAGTCATCCTTTTCGACGACCATAGCTTGTCTCGAAGCGATATTTGCGATTTAGAGTAAATTCACAGTTCACTTTTGCCTTCCTCTTGAGTTTACTCGCCCATTTCGGAAAGAAGCTTTAATGAGTTCTGGCTGAACTCTTCCAACAGTAATGTCTCCTCTCACTTTTTATTTGATGTTCTTTTTAATTTCTTTTTCTGTCTCTGCGTTCAATCTTTGTCCTATTATTGGAAATTTCAAATATGAAATTCAAATCTCATCACCCTATTGCTTGAAACCTAGAATTTGGGTTCTATAAATAGACCCCCATTTGATCATTTTTTGGTGGGACTCATGGTTGAACACCGAAATTTATGAATTTTCAATTTGTCTGAAAGTTTAATACTTTAATTTTCTTTCTCTAAGTTTTCGCGATTGAAGTCGAAACTCAATCAACTCTCACCTTAGTTCACTGCTTCTATCAAGATAATATTCTCTTCTCTATTTCTTCAATATTAACTTCTTGCTTTTATATTCTCAATTGGTCTAGGAATTTAGATAAAAAAAAATTCTTTTTTCTTTTCATGTTTGTTCCGAGTAGAACTCTTTTTATTATGTGTAAATGAGTGTGAGGTTTTAATCTTGTCCTCCTTTTTGAGTTTACACTCATATCGGGTTAATCTTGTATGAAGTGTTCTTGATTTGTTCCTCTCCCTGCATCCACCATCCTCTAATGCGAATAAATATTTTGGCATTATAAATCTTGTTGCATTATGGATTCTTCATAGTATATGTTTAGGATTAATTGATTGCTAAGTGTCTTGATGACACTCACCTGCCCATGATTATTCAGATTTATCTTTTGGGATCATTGAGTTTCTAAGATAAAATGAAGCTGATATGATAGCTTGAAGGATTCTAGAATGAATTGTTTGTCTTGGTGTGTTTAAATTAGCGTTTAAGTGTAAATTTATTTTGTTTTGATAAGAGAGGTTTATTTAAAGAAAGTTATCTCGGTACCAGTGGTACTGACGCCCGTTTGGGGCGCTGCNTTTATCTAAAATCACATGAAAATGTATAAAATAACTTAGACAACACGACTAATTTAAGTTGTAAAGCTTATCACGGGCATGATATTTTTGCCCGTGATCAATGCTCGGCCTCTGATCGTGAATAAATTAGGATATCATTGATAAAGACAATCACAAACTCATCAAGGAAGGGCCTAAACACCCTATTCATCAAATCCATAAAAGATGTTAGGGCATTAGTAAGACCAAATGACATCACTAAGAACTCATAATGGCCATATCTGGTTCTGAAGCCAGTCTTAGGGATATCAACTTCCCTAACCCGTAACTGATGGTACCTGGATCTCAAATCAATCTTTGAGAAGCATATGGCACCCTGTAACTGGTCAAACATGTCATCAATCCTAGGAAGTGGGTACTTTTTTTTAATCGTAACCTTATTCAGCTGCATGTAGTCAATACACATTCTTAACGACCCATTATTCTTTCGCACAAAGAGCACTGGTGCACCCCAGGGCGATACACTAGGTCGAATAAATCCCTTCTCGAGCAGATCTACCAACTGCTCCTTTAATTCCTTTAGCTCTGTTGCAGCCATTCTATAAGGAGGGATTAGTATAGTCTAAGTACTTGGAAGTATATCAATAGCAAAATCTATCACCCTTTCAGGAGGAATTCCAGGAAAATCCTCTGGAAAGACCTCGAGGAACTCATTTACAACAGAAATTGACTGGAGAGTTGCAGGCTCACATTTGAAGTTTCTTACCCGAACCAAGTGAGAAATACAACCTCTGGATATTAAATTCTGAGCCTTAAAGTATGAAATAAACTTACCTTTAGGGGTAGAGGCATTACCATGCTATTTCTGGACTGGCTCGCTAGGAAAATGGAATCTAACAACCTTAGCTCCGCAATCAACATTAGCATAACATGACACCAACCAATACATACTCATAATGACATCAAAATCAACCATTTCAAGCTCAACTAGATCATCTAAGGTTGATCTATCACATACCAATACTACACAGTTACGGTAAACTCGTCTCGCTACACAAATTATCCAATTGGTGTAGAAATAACAAATGGTATAGATAATAACTCGGGGACTATCTCAAACTGACTTGAAACCAACGGTGTAAAATAAGAGAGTGTAGAAATAGGATCAAACAAGACATATACTACATGAGAATACATAATCAAAGTACTTGTAACAACATTAGGTGAGGCCTCCTAGGCCTACTGACTACCCAAAACATAAAATCAATTATGGGTTGCCCCGAAACCAGAAGCCTCTCTCCCTTGCCTCTACCACGGCCTGCTGTCAACTGAGGATATGGTATGGGAGATTGAATGGAGGATGACAAAGCAATCGTTGATCGCGCCTGATCCGCCTTGACCCTATTTGAACAATCCCTCATAAAAGTGTCCTGGTTGTCTACAATTATAGCATACATTCTTCCCCTGATGGCACTGACATGAATGAGATCTCCCACACTAAGGACAAGGTGGCAATGGTGGTCTCCTCTACCCCTCCTGCTCTTGTCATTGAGAGCTAGACAAAGTTGGGCCCTCGTCTCTTCTCTGTCCTTGAAACTGAGGTGAGACACTCCCTACAGGCCTGATTGACTGCTTGGATGACTGAGCCCCTGGGTCACCCTGCAACCCTCTATAAGAACCCACGGTCCTAGCTCTCTTCCTTTATTCCTATTGTGTCCGAGTATCCCGTAATTGATAAACCAAAGCCTTCGCCCTCTGGGAGAAAGCCTGAATTTGTGCAATGTCCATGTGCTCCTGAGTAGATACCTTCAAAAAATCTCGAGCTATAAAGCCCCAACCTCAACACGAACTGATGAACTCTATCCTCCATCATCTGAACCATGTGCGGAGCATACTTGACAAGAGAATTAAATCGAAGACAATACTCACACACACTCATATTGCCTATTCTAGGTGTAAAAATTTCTTAGCTCGAGCTTGTCGAAAATCTCGGGGTAGATAGTGGTGCATGAAGGCCTCAGAGAACTCTTCCTACTTAGCTAGCGGTGCATCAGCTCCTCTGGATCAAGCCCAAGCCTCATACCATAATATAGCCACATCACGTAGTCTGAAGGCTGCCAACTCTACTTCCTTAGTCACTGTAGCATGCATCTCCTTCAACACCCTATATGTCTGATTAATAAAGTCCTGAGGATCCTCACTCGAGTCTGATCTGGTGAATATGGGAGGGTTCAAACTCAAGAACTCTCTTAGAGTCCTGGCCTCTATGTCTCTCTATCGCCTCCAATCACCGCTCCTGACCTACGCTTATACGAGCCATCTTCTAAACAACTCCCTCAAGACCCTGTCCTTCCGGAACAATCGGAGTACCACAGGTGCGGTGAGGGTCTGCCACTCTACTACCCTCAGGTACTGCTGGTTTGGGAGGAGCTGGAGGTTTATCTTTTACTGCTCTAATCGGTGCTAGAGGAAATATAATACCTGGGGCAGGAGACTCACTCTGAGCGTCTGACCTGTCTCCTTGATCCATTGGAGGGAAACTAGTACCCTCTCCTACGGCTGTGACAATCAACCTCGTAGTCATTTTCCTTTTCACAAGCATACTCTAAAACAATAACACGATTTAGATATCACAGTACTTAATAATCTTTCTCTACGACAAAAATTATTAGTAAAAGAAGTGAAACAATTCCTAGATGTCCTGTAGCCTCCTGATTACAGGTATGATGCACAACATATCCATAAGCAAGACACTACTAGACACGACTTTGTGGACTCCTTAGGACATGACTTCGCTCTGATACTAAGTCTGTTACGCCCCAAAAATGGGGGGTAGGGCGCAACTGGCACTCGATTCATGATTGATTGAGAAACTGACTATATAGCGTCTGATAATGCAATACTAAGATTGACTAAGCCACCTGTCACAACCAATCAAGATCATTACTGGACCCATAAGGTCTCAAAAATGACGAATAAGAAATAGATAAAATAAATTAAAATGCACGGGAAAGGGCCTCGGCCTACCCATGCTTTACATAAAACTCAAAATAGTCAAAACTAGGACATGACTCCTAGAAGAGAGGAGCATACCACTATTCCGCTGAAATCTAGCTCCTATTGCGTCTGATGATCTGAGCCTCAGCATGTACCTACAACACAATTTCAGGAGGAGTCCCCAGATGAAGGGACGTCAGTACGAATAAAATATACTGGTATGTGAGGCTAAAAACTGTAAACATATACGATAACAATGATAACTGAGCCAACAATAAGGGATAGTAACAACTCAAAATTCTGAAAATCAAAACCTAACAATAACTCAATATTAAAGTGTAAATGCAACCATATAATGCACAAAAAAAACTATAACTGAAATGCGGACGGCCAGCCGATCATAAAATTCATATATAATTCATCCAACCAGTGTACCACACCGAGGTAAAAATAAAAATGCCTCCAGTCAGTGTACCACACCGGGGTAAAATCCATCCAGCCGGTATACCACACCGAGGTAAAATAAAAATACCTCCAACCGGTGTATCAAATCGGGATAAAATCAATAAATCTTAATCATAATCATAAACGAAGCTGATGTGGCTTATACTGGGTCAATTTACCTCGTATATCATAGAAATGACGAGTACTAAATCTGTGGCCTGCATAGGCCTCCTTCGTAATGCATAACTACAAATGAGCATGTATAACATGTAAAGCTAGAAAATAGCACTTAAATGCATGTATTCGAAACTTGTATAAATCATAAGGAACTACGGATGACCTAAGAGTTTCAACAAGATTTATAGATTGTGTTCAAAGGGACATTAGAGCTCGGAGACTCGCTAGCTTGTCGTTGGGCTTAAGAGAAACGGATTATGAAATATCCCCTTGGACTAACATATTTCATAACATACACATAAGATAAAGGACAACTATAACAAGGCAATCCTAATTCAATGAGGTCATTTATCCTTAATAGTTTGTGACATCTTTACTTGGCTTAAAATTATTTACACGTCATCATCTTGGCTCTTTTACCAATTTCAGTTAGTAACCAGACCTTTAAACACATTTAATATCACACTCACATATACATACAACATACAGTAAGGACCAGCTAAAAATGCTCATGCTGAGGGGTCTCCAACTTGGTGTACAACTATGACAGCAATCAACATAATATCCCACTTTAAATGCCTCACTTGGGCTAGACATAATATCAACATTTAACCTCAAACAAACATGAAACTTTAAATGCTTAAATAAAGCTTAACATACTACCTAAAGACTTGTAAAGAGGTTTCTAGCTCATTCAATTTGCAACGCACGAATCGTGCTTAAAAGAACGACGGACGGGTCGCCTTACATACCTTTTTCCCGATGAGCTTTCTTTTGTCGTTTCTTTCTTTCAACAATCAACACTTATCAGGTTAAATTACTTGAGTTTATAACCAAGTGAAAAGTCTATTTCAAGACAATATATCTAGCCAAAACATCACACCAATAGCAGCTAGAACAACAAAACACAAGGCAACATTTTAACATAATGCTACAACTTGTTCTACACATTTTTAAGGAAAGAATGGAAGTAGAAAATTACCTAAATTCCTCTGTAACCAACTGCCATCAACATGAAGTTTACTTTATTTCCAGTAACACAAAACTACAAAAACCTTCAAAAACGAGCAGTAACCTTCAGCAAAATTGCACCAAAAATGACAGCCAAACTTGGCGTCCAACCTCTGGTTTAAAGCTAGGATTCTTTCATGTTTGAATACTAGAAAAACTTACCTTTTTCTGGGGGTTATTATTGGTTTAAATAGGAGTATTTGACTTCAATTTATTATTCAAAAATGCAGAACCTTCACTGTCCAAAGCACAGTAAAAGCAGTTCACAAACACACCAAATACACCTCTAACTTCTAGCTTTTTACTCATGAATTCAAGCAATTTTAGTAGTAGAATTCTCACCTTTATACTTGTGTCTAATACCTACCAAAAGGGAGCATATATGTATCTTAGAATAGTTTCAGAAATGCAGAAAATTCACCATAATAACACTTCCCAAATGCCGCCAAAACAACCACCAACACACCACCTACACTTTGTGATTGATTCCCTTCACTTAGCTTTAGTTTTAGTGGAGTTTAGCTTGGTGTTTTCCTTTGCTCTTCCTTGGTTGCTATTGGAAATATAGAGAGAATTGAAGAGTATAAGTAGGAAGCTCAAAATATGAAAAGGTGAAAGTGATTTCATGATACAAATCTCAAAAGATAAAGGAGTTTGGGCAGTGGCCGTTTTTAGGGTGGTGGCCACATCATTGCCTGATAGTGCCACTATAAAATGCCTATAACTTTTTACTCCGAACTCCGATTGATGAGTAGTTTGATATTTTGAAAACTAAGCTTAAAGACATAATTTGATAGGTCATGGGGCTTCAAATTCATTTTATATTAGTTGATATGGTCGTTTAAAGTTGACCCTTACTTATAAACTTCACATACTCTTTGCTTTTTCTTTCGTACACACTTCCCTTGTAATCTACGACCAATATACAATCCTTACTTTCCTTAACATAACATACAAACATCAAATAATCACCAAAAAATTTTCGGAGTGTAACATTTTAATATATATTTTCATCATTAAAAATATTATTCTCTTGATAATCTTGTATAAAATGGAGAAGAAGTGCTAACATCTAGGATAATGTATCAACTTTGTTTTATTTTTAATAAGTGAAAATGAATATAGTTTGAGACTTTAAATTTAAATAATTTTTAAAATCTTTTATGAGATTAAGGAATGAGTGCAATAATTAAATATTATTATAAGTATATAACTGTTATTAACTATAAAAAAAATATTACAGCAATATTTTTATTATTGAGAAATTTGATCACACATACACTACTAAAGACGGAAATGGAAGAAGTTAGTACATAATTAAAAATAAGTACTATATTACTCTGTGTATAAATAATAACAAGTAGTTTTAGTAATAAATAAATTGAAAAAGGGCCAAAAATATCAGTAACCTATTTCGAGCTAAGTATTTAATATTAAAACAAAGAAAGTATCAAATTTCAAATAGAAAATTCTCATTTTTACGTATAAGAGATCGTCATTTTACATATAAAGTGTCTAGAAATACCCTCAACCTTGAAAATTTTGATATNAACGGAGACGGTCGATCAAATCTCCAAAAATCCGTGGGCTAACATACACCAAAAATCGCGAAAATCATAAATTCTCATTTATTCGAAAAATAGTTATGCCGATCAAATAAAGTGATAGGGCGCCCGTTACCAGGCCTTGTAGTCTGCCCACAGAAAAAATTTGTGGCCAAACGGAGACGGTCGATCAAATCTCAAAAAATCCGTGGGCTAACATACACCGAAAATCGCGAAAATAGTAAATTCTCATTTATGAGAAAAATAGTTATGTCGATCAAACGAATTGATAGGGAGCTCGTCACCAGGCCTTGCAGGCTGCACGCAGCAAAAAATTTGGGCCAAACTGAGACAATCGATCAAATCTCCAGAAATCTGTGGGCTTACATACACCGAAAATCGCGAAATCGTAAATTCTCATTTGTTCGAAAAATAGTTATCTCGATCAAATAAAGTGATAGGGCGATGAGAGTCAATCTCCCGCCAAGAGAAAGATACTGGGATTTTCACCTTGACAATTTTTTGTCACACCTTTCTATAACCTCATTCTTATTTCTATTGAACAGTTTTTAGTCCCCGAAGGCACCCCCAAATAAATTGTAAGAAGAGCTCTCACCTGGCAGCCAAGGTTACCTGCTAGAGATAGCAAATTTGGAAAGTCATTGACTGGATAAAGAAAGCTCATTTGCCAGTTAACATGTAAACCTGACAAAGCTTCAAAAATGGTTAGGATGACTCTGAGATGTTTGATCTGTACCGCATCAGCTTCGCAAAAAACTAGAGTGTCATCCTCATAGAAAAGATGAGACATTTCCCTTCCTTCAATGGCATTTGGTTGAGATCCAAAGCCTTTGATCCAACCATTCAACTGTGCTATCTTAATCATATGATGAAGTCCTTCCATGATTATCAAGAATGGAACAGGTGACAAAGGATAACTTTTTTTTTTCAATTTAAAAAAAAAAAACGGAGGCGGTCGATCAAATCTCGAGAAATCCGTGGGCTAACGTACACCGAAAATCGCGAAAATCATAAATTCTCGTTTATGAGAAAAATAGTATGTCGATCAAACGAAATAATAGGGCGCTCGTCACGAGGCCTTGTAGGCTGCGCACAGATAAAATTTGGGGTCAAACGGAGACGGTCGATCAAATCTCCAGAAATCCGTGGGCTAACATACACCAAAAATCACAAAAATCGTAAAGTCTACTTTATTCAAAAATAGTTATGCCGATCAAATAAAGTGATAGGGCTCCCGTTACGAGGCCTTGTATGCTGCCCACAGTAAAAATTTGGGGTCAAACGGAGACGGTCGATCAAATCTCCAAAAATCTGTGTGCGTTATACACCGAAAATCGCGAAAATTGTAAATTCTCATTTATGATAAAAATAGTTATGCCGATCAAACGAATTGATAGGGCGCTCGTCACCAGGCCTTGCAGGCTGCGCACAGCAAAAATTTGGGGCCAAACGGAGACGGTCGATCAAATCTCCAGAAATTC
>JACEIK010004959.1:52034-121276 GCA_018107945.1 Datura stramonium
TCCTAAAATAACTAATGAATCCCTTTTTTATAAGGATTAAAAATCTACTCTATTCCTCTTTTTCCCTCATGGTTCTCTCTTACGAGTTTAATAAATGAGTAAAAATATTATTCGCAAGGTGATCAAAATGATGAACAGTTGTGAAAACAAGAGGAGATAAACAAACTTATAAAATAGAAATATCAGTTTAGCATAAATAACTTTTCAAACTACAACTTTCATGCTTTTGGAAAAACCCCTAAAATGAGGCTTTCAGCCACTCTTGTTCAAGTACAAAACCCAAGAAATCATCATTATCATACAAAAAGTAAGTTAGGTAAAGTAGAAGAAGAAAACTTAGCAAAATGAAGAAATTCTTGTCTGTGTGCCCTTTTCCAAAGGGTTTCCACCTATACAGAGCCTACTTAAAGGTTGCAACATGACACAAGACCTCTCATTCCCCTCTCAGAGAATTTCAATTCTTCTTTCTATCTACATCTACTCCAAAGTAATGTTTTACTCGTGGCCATTTACCAGGAATGTCCTGTCTGACCCCAAGGGCTTCAACTCCAATATGCTATGCACAATCACATTCATAATTTCAAATGGGCCCAACAATTTTAACTTCAGCTGTCCCCAGATAACATTATCCTCGAGTTGTACAACAACACCATTTTCCTCGATTTAAACTCCCGAGGTTAAATGCACTTTTCATGTGATGTATCATTGTTTTAATGACACTTTCGGCACTTAAAACTAAGAAAATATGTTAATTCTAGGTATGTTTATATAGATATAATGTGTTTGTGTTAAGTTTTGCAGGAAAATACGTTCAAAAAGTGAAATGGGCAAAATAATCCAAAAATGGTCTAAGGATTGACTGCCAATGAGGAAATGAGTCATCATTTCACTTGAGGACTCGTTCCTTCAGCTGATAGTTGACATAGGCCTTGAAGCACAAAAGTCAAACTAAAAATAGTGGTGACAACGAGTTGACACAACGACTCATCAAATCTGATAACGAATCGTCATGTATGTAGTGAGGACTGGAAGCAAAAGTAGACCACAAGTACTGTGAGTCAAAACTAGAGGAGGAGCTAGTCGTCATACAACTCCACAATTCATTATGTGCAACTATTAAGCAGAAGTTCGAGAATTTGAGCAAATTAATGAGAAGGGTAATGGAAGGAGCTACCAGTCGTCATGAGACTCAATGACTCGTCACGAGCAGTCATGGGAAATCATTAAGAACACTAGAAATTTAGGTCCCAGAAGCAACGGAAGACCTAACGACTCATTGTGTCACATAAAGAGTCATTGGGTGAGCCATCATCAAGAAGGAGGATTTGCTGAGAATGAACCGTTACTGCAAATAACGACTCGTTAGGTCATCTAACAAGTCGTTGTCACTACCGGCCTGATTTTCTTGTTTAATTAGAAAAGGATTTATGTTATGTATATAAATACTTTATTTAGGTTTCTTTTAACAGTTTACAACTTGTTTACAACTTTTTAGCATATTTCCAAGGTTGTTGATCAACATTGAGATTCAAGAAATAACTTTCATAATTTTGTTTTTGGGTTTTTGAGATTCAAACAACTTTTGATTATTGATCTTGTCATGGCCCACCTTGGGAGGCATGACTAGCACCTAATGCCACACTGGGATCTACACTAACCTGGCTAGGCTTGTGCATTCCTGGTGCACGCCTGTAATTTAGTTCAAGAAAATGATGAGCTATATCTCGGCTGTAAATATACCCTCTAGACGACAAGGCCACCTATAAAAGAAGACAACTAACCAGCAACAACGCAATAATAGGGATCCTATGTGGACCGACAAGACCATCATTTTGTCTAGTTATAACTTAAATGAAAACAGGCAGCTATAACTATGGTATAGCCAACAAGGCTGCTAATAGTAGCTAACGAGGCCCCCACACGGCCATCACACGAAACAAAACATACATGGACCCCACACAGCCAACAACAAAACTAATAGCTGATAATTTGTAACCTACAAGCCTCTATGAATGAAATAATGGTCGAGACAGGACCCTGACCTACCCGTAAACGGTAATACAAAAGAACAAACCGTCTCTAATTATCAATTCTGGAAGAAAGGAGTTGAATGCATTGCTAACTCCAATTGATGACTAAGAAGGTCCCGAACTGCATCTATCCACATCTGCAGGCAAGTAATGTAGCGGACCAAGGATGGGTGTCAGTACAATATGTACCGAATATGTAAGGCAGCAAAGTAATAATTGAGTGAAACTAAATAAGCTGAAGTAAACAAGAAGGGGGGGTAAGAATTTAACCTAAGAAGTATCACCATCTGAAATATCTAACTAACAAGTACATATATACAAACAAGAACCTAATCGGGCCCCCATAAGCATGGAAGGTACAAACAACACAAAATAACCTACTTGTGCCCCCATAAACCCCGACAAGTACAAACAATGCACACTCCTGCTGTCTGGCTACTAAGTTTCATAAGCATACTATAACTCAAGATTTACTCGTCCTCTAAAACTGTATCTAAGCCCGACAGGCTCCTATAGCTATGTCTATGTCTGAGCCGTCTGGGCTATGTAATTGGACCCCGAGCCTTGGCTCGACTACATCATGTGACTGCTGTAACTAGATCCCGAGCCTTGGCTCGACTATGGATCATACTGTAGCTACTATGACTGTGCCCCGAGCCTTGGCTTAACTATGGGCTATAATGTAACTGTTGTAGCTGGACCCCGAGCCTTGACTCGACTATGGGTCGTTATGGAACTGCTATAGCTGGACCCCGAGCCTTGGCTCGACTATGGGTAATAATGTAAGCTCTGAAAACTGGATACAAACCTCACGACCTCACTCTGGTCCCTCTGGACATCATACTTATCCTACAAGCATAACCCTATAGGCAATAATATCCAAACCCCAAACATTGTATACAACAATAAAGCTGGCTAGGGTTAACTCTGACGAGAGTTACTACATCGTCGCTATTATCTCAATTCAATTCATAATAGTTGACCACAATAGGTTTACTCTGACGTACTATAGATACACAATTCATACTAGCTTTACGATGTATGTAACTTTCCAAAAAGGATACCCTTACATACCTCGAGTGCCGACTTTCGTTTAACAAGTGAGTTTCAACTTGTAACCAACAGTTCTATCCAATTGCAGCCCTTAAACTAAGAGAATAGGGCTAATTTCAATACTAAATTCGGCAAATAATGATAACTTTCGATAGAAATATCAACTATAATTCAACTTCAAATAACTCGGTCGAAAACCTACAAATTTCCAAGAGTTCAGACAGGAGAAGTGTTTACCTAATGCCTGTGGCCGTTTAGAATTCAATATAGTGTAATTCTAACAACTTTTACTCGACAGAGTTCCATCATGCCGAGCTAATTTTTGAGAAATAACTCCATAGTAATGCTCCCCGTAGGCCTAGAACTCATTAACTGAAGTTAATTTGTGTTTGGATAGAGTTTGGGAGAGTAATCGGATGAAAATATAACGAAAGTTGCGTATCCCCTCTTCTCTGGCCGAAATCTCATTTGTTATGCATTGAAATTGAACAAGNATATATATATATATAGGCACGGGCGGTGGCCTAGGGGCGCTTCGTGACGGCCAAGGCACCACAAGCCATGCCGCACCGCGCCTACTAGGGTGCCAGCGGGCCTGCCACACCGCACTGCTGGCTGGTGCGTCGTGCTGGCCCCTTGCGACCTAGCCTCGCCTTGACCCTGCTTTCGAGGCTCTTCCCACTCGCTTCAAGCTCTCCTTACTCAACATAAATCCACGCGTATGGCTACAAACCGTTAATATTTTACAGGGTGTAACATCCTCCCAACCTTAGGAACATTCATCCTCAAATGTCATCTTTAGGCTTAACAGAGTTAACTCTTTTAACCCACATTTATAAAAATTTCGGCAGAGTTTCCTCTATATTATGACTATCCAAAAACCTGAAACGCAGAAAAACTCAACACGGGCATCTCACAGGATGCTATAATAAACTACTCCACTACACAGAGATAATCAACTAAACAATACTAGTAATATAAGTAGTAAAATAACAATTGAACCACAACCTCACCTCAACTGCATAATCTGGGTCAATCCTGGAATAGGTGAGGATATCTAGATCTCATGTTGTCCTCAGCTTCCCAGGTCATCTCTTCTCTATTTCTATTCCTTCATAGTACTTTAACGGAGGCCACATCTTTAGTCCTTAACCTATGAACTTGTCGATCTAGTATGGCAACTAGGACCTCTTCGTAGGATAACTCCTCAGTAGCTTGAACGTGCTTAACTGGCACAACTTGGGACGGGTCTCCTATGCACTTTCGCAACATAGACAAGTGAAAGACTGGGTGAACAGACTCTAATTCTGAAGGCAACTCTAACTCATATGCCACTTAGCCTATCCTTCAGAGGATCCGATATGGCCCAATGAACCTCGGACTAAGCTTTCCCTTCTTGTCAAATCTCATCACGCCCTTCATCGGCGACAGTTTCAGAAATACCAAATCATCTACATTAAATTCCAAGTCTTTACACTACACATCGGAATAGGACTTTTGACGACTATGGGCTGTCAATAATCGCTCTCTGATAAGTTTTACTTTCTCTTCTGACTTGTGAATCACATCTGGTCCGACTAACTCTGCGTCTCCTACCTCAAACCATCTGATGGGGGACCTGTATTTCCGCCCATATAATGCCTGATAAGGCGCCATCTGAATTACAGAATGATAGTTTTTATTATATGCAAATTCAATAAGGGGTAAATTCTCATCCCAGCTTCCTCCAAAATCTAGCAGACATGCACGTAACATATCCTCGAGCGTCTGAATAGTGCGCTCTGCCTGGCCGTCTGTCTGGGGATGGAATGTTGTACTCAAACTAACTTGTGTCCCAAAACCTTTCTGAAATGATTGCCAAAATATAGTTGTAAAATGTTCCCCTCTGTCAGAGATGACAGATTCTAGGACACCGTGCAATCAGACTATTCTTTAATATAGCTCGGCATAATCTTCGGTTGAGAATGTAGTTCGGACTAGCAAAAAGTGAGCTGATTTCGTCAACCTATCAACAATAACCCAAATAGAGTCTAATTTTTGCCTAGTATGGGTAAATCCTATCACGAAATACATATTAACTACCTCCCATTTCCACATAGGTATAGCCATCTCCTGAATTAATCCTCCAGGTTTCTGATGTTCACCCTTTACCTACTAACTGTTAGGACACTACGCTACGAATTCGGCTATACCCCTCTTCATTCTATGCCACTAGTATATCTATTTTATATCATGGTACATCTTCATTGAACCTGGATGAAGAGAGTAAAGAGAGTAGCGTAGCTCTGCCATAATCTGCTGGCGGAGCCCTGCTACATCCGGAACACAAAGGCGACCTCTGTGCCGCAAAACCCTATCTCTAGTTACGTCGAACGCTAATAAATAATTCACCTTGCTGAACCTTATCTCTAAGCGGTACTAGGTTAAGATCCTCATACTGCCACTCTTTCACCTCCACAACCAGGGATGATACTGCCATATTCTGAATCACATCCCCATTATCCTCTGAGTCTACTATCCAGACGCCTAAGCTGGCTAACCGCTGTAGTTCTCGATCCATAACCCGTTGTTATGGCCTCAAATGTGCTAATATTCCCATAGATCAATGGCTAAGTACATAAACTACTATATTGGTCTTCCTTGGGTGATACAAAATGTTCACATCGTAGTCTTTTAGCAATTCTAACCAACAATGTTGTCGTAAGTTCAACTCCCTCTAAGTGAAGATATACTGGAGGCTCTTGTGATCAGTGAAAATATCTACATGCACACCATATAAGTAATGTCTCCATATTTTTAAGGAATAAATTACTACAGCTAACTCCATATCGTGGGTGGGATAATTCTTTACATGTTTCCTCAATTGCCTTGAAACATACGCAATTACCTTTCCATGTTGTATCAAAATGAATCCTTACCCAACGCATGAAGTGTCACAATACACAACATAACTCTCTGAACCTTCTGGTAGAGCTAACACTGGTGCTGACGTCAATCTATTTTTCAATTCCTAGAAACTCTTCTCATAAGCCTCGGTTCACTGGAACTTGGCTGCTTTCTGAGTCAATTTAGTCAAAGGTGCTGACAGGGTAGAGAATCCTTCCCCAAACCTTCTGTAATACCCGGCTAATCCCAAGAAACTATGAACTTCTGTTGGAGTTGTAGGCGTAGGCCATGTCTTTACTGCCTCAATTTTATGTGAATCAACCTAAATACCAGCCTCTGATACAATATTGCCCAAGAAAGGCACGGAATTCGACCAAAACTCACATTTATAAAATTTTGCATATAACTGGCAATCTATGAGAATCTAAAGTACCGTTCGCAAATGATCTTTATGTCCTGATTCTGAACGGGAATACACCAAGATTTCATTGATGAACACTATCACAAATAGATCTAAATATGTCCTGAAGATTCTATTCATCAGATCCATGAACACTACTAGGGCATTTCTCAATCCGAAGGACATGACTAGGAATTCAAACTGACCATAGCTGGTCCTGAAGGCTATCTTGGGGATATCTTTCTCCCGAACTCGCACCTAGTGATACCCTAACCTTAAGTCAATCTTGAAGAAATATTTTTCCATGCAACTGGTCAAACAAATCATCTATCTTAGGAAGAGGGTATTTATTCTTAATAGTAACCTTGTTCAACTGCCGTTAAACTATACATATGCAGAGGGAGCCATCTTTCTTTCTCACAAACAAAACTGGTGCACCCTATAGTGACGTACTCGGCCTGATAAAACCCTTATCTAATAGATCTTTTAGCTTCTCTTTCAGTTATCTCAATTCAGTAGGATCCATTCGATATGGAGGGATGGATATAGGTTGAGTACCTGGTAGTAAGTCAATAGAGAAATCGATTTCCCCTTCTGGAGGGATTCTAGGAAGTTTATCTGGAAACACGTCTAGAAACTCATTAACCACTTGAATGGACTGAAGAGTCGGGGATTCTTCTTGCATATCCCGAACCCTAACAGTATGGTAGATACAACCCTTTACTATTAACTTTTTCCCCCGCAAATAGGATATGAACTTACCTTTTGGCATAGCTGTGTTACCTCTCTACTCTCGTAATACTTCCCCTGGAAAGTGAAATCGAACAATTCTGGTCGAACACTCTACAGTGGCATGACATGGCGCTAGCCAATCCATACCCATAATTACATCAAAATCGATCATTTCTAGTTCTACTAGATCTACTAAGGTTTGACGACTAACAATCTCGACTGTACAACCTTGGTAAATTCTTTTTGTAATAATAGAGTTAGCGACGGGTGTAGACACCGAGAAGGGTCTCTAAAGAAATTCTAGCACTATATCAAACTTTTGAGCCACTAACATAGTAACATATGACAAAGTGGAGCCCCAATCTATTAAAGCATAAACTGAATGAGAGCAAACATCTAATATACCTGTTACAATATCTGGTGATGATTCTGACTCCTAACCCCAGTAGTTCATATTCCTGACCGCTGCCTAAACTGGATGACCCTAATCTACCTCGACCTCTGCCAGTTGGAGCTGAGGGTCTGTGACCTGCAGAAGGGGCTGGGGCATATGAACCTACTGAGGATCTATTCTGATGGTCCTGACCTTCCTGGTGCATCTAGCTGGACAATCTCTCTTTATGTGTCCCTCCTGTCCAAAGGAATAGTAGGTGGTGGAACCATATATGCACCTCCCAAGATACAACCTATGACAGGTGTTTCAACGTGGCACCGCTGGTCCCATCTGGTCTGGCCCCCTCTACTGCTGTGAGCTTGGCGCTCGTGAATTCTCATCGGGACCTGACTGTCCACGATGATCTAATATGCTACCTTTATACTGCGGGAATGGGGGCCTAGGTTTCCTACCTAATAAATAAGGCCTGGGCCCATCCTAAAAATCTGTGGGTCTAGCCCTCTGACGCTGCTCCTAACCTGCCCTTTCCATGGCGTACTGACATTTTCTGAGCTCTTCTATATCCCGAGCAAAGGCCTGGATCTGTGAAATTTCCATATCCTCTCGCAGTGTGACTATAATACAAGAATGCAAATATTCTCGCGCAAGTCCCATAATAAACCGGTGCACCCTGGCTGGCATCGTGTCGACAAATAAGGGTGCATATCTAGCTAAGGAATCAAATCTCAATGCATATTCTCAGACACTCATTTTGCCCTGCTCTAGATGCAAAAACTGCTCTACTCTGGCTTGTCAGACCTCTCGTGGCAAATAATGGTCTATGAAAGCCTCAAAGACGCTAGGCCACGTAGGTAGAGGTGCATCTCTGCCTCGAGATCTTTCCTAGCTCTCGTACCACAGGACTACTACATCTCGCAATTTAAATACTGCTAACCCAACTGATTTAATGGATGAGGCATGCATGACCCTAAATATTCTCTGCAGCTGATCTATGAAATTCTAGGGTCCTCTATATAATCTGTCCTGTGGCTAGGGGGACTCAAAGTGAGGGAACTCATAGAATCTCAAACTACCGAGCCTCTCAGTAGGCTCAATTCAGCTAGTACTACTGGCTGAGGTTGATGTAGCCATCATCTTGACTAACATGTAAAATGCACCCTGAGCTCCTGATCCGATGGCAAAGGAATGGATGGGGGTAGTACCCCGATGTGTTTGCTGCCTAGAGGGCTCTAAGTGCGAT
The DNA here is from genome assembly GCA_018107945.1 of Datura stramonium. NCBI lineage: Eukaryota > Viridiplantae > Streptophyta > Magnoliopsida > Solanales > Solanaceae > Datura > Datura stramonium. Next base: position 60,770 of record JACEIK010004959.1, read on the forward strand.
GGTGAGTGTTGGGAAGATCGAGGTGATGTCTCCCTATTACCCTCGGGTGGGCGGCTTCGACTAGTGCCCTCTCCTGGCACGCCACATCCAATTCTTGACCAATCGCGGTCAATTAGTAAGTCGAGACATTTCTCTGTAAATAAATAGAATAACATAAGCAGGGAATTTGCCCTATACAGCACAGCTCTATAGCACAATTGGAGGAGAAAGATGAGTAACCACACAATTATGTCTCGTAGCCTCCTGTTTGTAGAATGTGGTGCACAACACATCCATAGACAAGACTCTTCCTTACATAGCATGTAGACTCCTAGGACCTGACCTGCTCTGGCTAGAACCTAGTGCTATGCACTGGGATCTGGACTAAACTGGCTAGGATTGTGCATGCCTGCAACATAGTTCAAGAAAATGATGAGCTATATCTCAGTTGCAAATACGGCCTCTAGCGAACAAGGCCACATGTAAGAAGACGGCTAACCAACAACAATGCAATAACGGGGATCCCTATGTGGGTCGACAAGACCACCATGCTGTCTATTTATAACTTAAATGAAAATAGGAAACAATAACTATGCCATAGACGACAAGGCTGCTAACTGATAGCTAACTAGGCCCCACTCGGCCATCATACGAAATAAAAACATACATGGACCCCATGGACAAAAACAAAACTAATAGTTGATAATTTGGCCTGCAAGACTCTAGGTGGAATAATGGTTGAGACAGGGCCCCGACCTACTCGTAAACTATACAATAAAAGAACAAACCTTCTCTAATTATCAACTCCGGAAGAAAGGAGATGAATGCCTTGCTAACTCCAGTTGTTGATGACTAAGAAGGTCGACTGCGTCTACCTACACTACCAGACAAATGCGGCACCCCAGGATGGGCGTCAGTACAATATGTACTAAATATGTAAGGCAGCAAAGTAATAGTGAAACTGAATAAGCTGAAGTAAATAAGAAGGAGGTAATATTTTAACCTGAGAAATATCACCATCTGAAATATCTAACTAACAAGTACATCAATATAGCGAGAACCTAACCGAGTCCTAATAAGCTTTGGAAGGTACAAACAGCACAAAATAACCTACCTAGGCCCCATAAGCCCCGACAAGTAGAAATAATGCACACTCTTGTTGTCTATGACTACAGTTCATAAGCATAATGTAACTTAGGGTTTACTCATCTCTAAAATTGTGCTCTGACTGACGGGCTCTGTGCTCTGTTTACGTGTCTAAGCCATCACAGGTTATGTAGTTGGACCTAGAGGCCTTGGCTCGTGGGTCATCGTGTGACTCTTGTAACTAGATCCCGAGCCTTGGCTTTCGACTATGGATATCATACTATAGCTGTTTGCACTGGTCCTCGAGCCTTGGCTCCACTATGAGCCATAATGTAAGCGTAGTAGCTGGACCCCCGAGCCTTGGCTCGATTATGAGTTGTAAAGAAAGCTGTGTGTTGGACCCGAGCCTTGGCTCGACAATGAGAGTCATAATGTAAGCTCTAAAAACTATATACGACCCTCACATCCTCACCCTGGTCCCTCCAGACATCATACTGCTCCTTCAAGCATAACCCTATAGGCAACAACATCCAAGCCCCGAATATAAGTATACAACAATTAAGCTAGCTAGGGTTTAACTCTGACGAGGGTTAATATATCATTGCTATCGTCTCAATTCAATTCATATGACTTACCACCCAATGGGTTTACTCCGAAGTACTATAGATACACAAGTCATACTAACTTTTCGATGAACATAACTTTAAGAAAGGATGGCCTTAGATACCTCGAGTGCCGACTTTCATTTAACTAGCTAGTTTCAACTTGTAATCGATGGTTCTATCCCACTGCAACCCTGATACTGAGATAATGAGGATAATTTCAATACTAAATTCACAAATAACGATAACTTTCGATAATATCGCTATAATTCAACCAAATAACTCAGTAAACCCTACAATTTCCTGAGAGTTCGAAGGGAGAAGTTCTTACCTAATTCTGTGGCTTTTAGATTCAATTTGGCATAATTTTGACAACATTTATAGCGGTATTCGGTATCTTGAAGCCGAATTTTAGAAATAACTCCATAGTAATGCTTCCATAGGCCTAGAACTAGCTACCCGAAGTTAATTTGTGTTTGGAATGACGTTTGGTACCGTAGTCGAATTAAAATGTAATGAAAGTTGCTATCCCCTCTTCTAAAGCGAAATCTTATTTGTTGTGCATTTTAATTGAACAAGGTGATATATATATAATTGTGGACGGTGTCCTCGAGGCGCTTCCCGCAGGCCAAGTTGTCAAAGGACACCTTTGCTCCTCGGGCGCACAGCCAGGCTGGCCACCGTTGGCTGGCGCGTCGTGTTGGCCCTGTGGCTTAGCCTCGCTCGACCCTGCTTCGAGGCTCTTCCCACAGCGTCAAAGCATTCCTTACTCATCCACAAATCAGCGTCATGCCACCACTAACCATTAACATTTATGGGGTGTAACATCCTCCGCCCTTAGGAACAATTCATCCTTGTTATACCCCAAAAACAATGATCCGACCGGGAGTTGAAATGGAGAAAGTTGAAAATCTTGCACGAGTCACAGAACGACCGTGGGGTAGACCACAGTCATGAGACTCTTGGTGAGGTTTTGCTTACCCTTCACACTTGGTACATTCACACATCTCCCGGCCCATACTCTTTTGTTGTATCATTTCATGATACGAGCCACAAATCCTCCGAACTCGGCCTCGTTTATGACCAGTATACCAGTTAGTACCCCATATCTGTGGTGAGTCCTCATCCCGAGGACCATGTGATCAATTTCCTTTATGTATTGTCATCAGCTTAGAGTTAGTTGGGATCTTGTCCCATCAACTCATCGGTGTTAGAGCTTTTCAGACATAGATGTAATCGGCTTGATTAGGTGTGTATTTACGATATTATTCTTATTTCGAACCCTGCTAAGTTATCGTGTTGATCTTCCATTTTTATGATAGAGTTAGATGTTATGTTGTGGGTCGTCTCGGAGTCCTCGGGGTTCCTCGTCCCATGTGCGTCTGAGCCTATGCGGAGTCATGACAAATTTTGTATCAAAGCTTAATAGGTTTGAAGTGTCTAGGGTGTCTGGCTGCATTAAGTAGAGTCTTTTTCATGGGTGGTGAAGCGCGCCACACTTATGATGAGAGGCTACGAGACATTTAGATATTACCTTCTTTCATGATCTATGTCGTGCGATGAAAGTCTCCCTATCCTTCTAATTCATTCTATTCGTGATTGCACATGGTTTAGACGGAGGTTAACGGTAGGAGGAATGGGAATGAAGCCATTACGGTGGCAATGGAGACAAGCACCAACAAGCCCCACCGGTCAAGGAGCACCATGCACAGGAGCTGGTTGCCCATGCTGAATTTAGGAAGCTATTTAGAAGCTAGCACAAGCCTTGACTGCTCAAGCCAACTAGAAACGGTGGCGCATGTCCCGCAACACGGGAATGCGGTGGAAGCTCAAGCCAAAAGATTTCTTGATGATGAACTCCCGTCGAGTTTCTTGGTTTCAAAGGTGGACAATGATCCATGATTTTATCGAAGAGATTGTAAAGATCCCACCCAGGTCATGGAGTGAATGGAGTTGTGTGCACTAGTAGCCTCATATCGGTTGAAGGAGTCACACACATCGGGTTTCGTACAATAGAAGGATAGTAGAGGCGACCGGAGCGGGCCCTATAAGTTGGGAGGTTCCATGCAATCTTTCACAGATCGGTTCTTCCCTCGTGAGATGAGAGTTCAAGGCCGCCAGTTCGTGAATCTTAGCGAGAGGAAAATGACAGTGCGGGAGTATGCCCTTGAGGTCACTCGCCTATCAAATTACGCCCCCGAGTTAGTGTTTGATCGGGCGCGAGTGAGCAGGTTTGCTCATGGGATGGCAGGCTATTTGGACAAGGATTGTAGGACCGCTATGCTACATCAGGATATGGATTTCCCTCGGATATTCGTATACGCCCAATAGATGGAGGCTAAGCATATGAGGGAGAGAGAGAGGCCAAGAGGGCTGAGACGGATATCTGTGGATTCTCTCGAGTCGAGATCGAGAGGTGGGCACCGACAACAGACCACCAGAAATCTTCAGCTAACATCTTCAGCGTTAGTGTGCCATCCAAACCTAGGCGATCAGAGGGGCGGGCATCAGATCTAGGGGTCGAGCAACGGACACATGATTCTAGCATACCAATTTGTGGAAGGTGTGGCCGAGGGCACGTGCCGGTGCTTGGTAGGTACAGATGCTTGTTTCGGGTGTGGGAAGCCCAGACATATGTTTGAGGATCGCCCAACAGTGAGACAGGGCCATGATGGTGGTCGAGACCAGCTTTCAATTCAACGGCTCCACCCCGCACGCTCGGCTCTGCGAGGCATCTACTAGCATAGGTGGCGTGCGCGGCAAAAGCAGATTCAATGCCTTATGATCTCGGGCAAAATAGCATGCCCAGTGATGCTTTATAACTTAATTTAGTCTTGTTTAGCTAAGTAATTTATTCATTTTCATGTAATTTTATATAAATGTGAATATATGTGTGCTAACCAACATGATTAGTCCTTGTTTTGTAGGTTTCAAAGATTTTGAGGGACTAATTCATAAGTTGGTGAAGTAGAGGAATGGAGTCGGGAGCAATTGGTAACCGGCAAGGAAGCCGCCGTGGTGGCCGCGCCAGGCTGCACACTGTGCGTGTGCCGCGCCCAGCACCGTTCACGCCTATGCCGAGGCACGGAAGAAGCGGCGGGCGGGCGAGCTTGGCGCGCCGGCAACGTGCCACGCCGGAGCAGCTCGCGGCAAGATTGCCAACGCAGCTTGCCCAGGCAGCGTGTCACGCGGCTGGCGCGGTGACACTCGGCAGTTTTGGCATCCGGAGGCAATTTCAAGAGTGCCTCTGCGTTACCTCAGGTGTCCGCGGAGCGGTGCTCGTGATACACTCCCGTCACCTGGGTTTGTTCCCAACCCGAGTTCAATTGTGCTTTCTCATTCCACTATAAATGAGTCTCTTAGCTCCTGAAACCATTTTGTCACGATTTTATTCTGGGAAAACTACCTAGGAGTGAAGGGAGAAGTGGGAGAACTCAGCTAGGGTTTGTCAAATTCCCTTCTCTTCTACCAATTCTTGTAAGTATGTTAATTTAGTTGTAGTTTCTTGTAGTTTTATGAACATGAATGGCCAGAACCCTTCCTCTAGGGTTGAAGCCATGAATTATGATTGTGTTTTTATGAATTTGTGTTGGAATTAAGTCATTGATTGTTGTTTTGTCTTGCATTCTGGATTATTGGTCGTTTTTATGATTGATCACCATGAAAATATATCAAGGATTAGCCCAGGCCTATGCTTGAGAAAGCATTTACCTAGGTGAACATGAGAATGTAAGGAGCATGATTGTATCTCATGTTATAATTTGTGTTAGGATAGAAATATGCTAATGCCTTGCTTGGTTTATAAAACGGGATTATTTAGAGACCGACAATTATCTTATCTACTTTCGAAGAAGTAGTTATGAGGCTAAGTTGAGTTAAATGATTAGGTGCAGGAAATTCCCTACTCATTTCAACGTAAACCTAGCATAATTCATTGCCCACAGTACTAAATTAGCATCACGCTCACAATGATGCGGTGAGGCTAGTTTTGTAAATATTTTAGAGGCTCAAAGGCCATGAACATGCAATTCTAATTATGTTTGGCAGAGCAATCGATAGTTTCATACTTAACCCATTGCAATTCATATTAGCGCATGATTATCTGGTTTTAACTCTATGTTGCTCCTAGAGGTGAATTCGGAATATTTCGTTGATCACAATTGGACTTGAGTTAATCTCCTTGGAAACTTCTATAATCAACATTTGTTACTTAATATCACACTTGAAATGGATAGTTAGCGGAATGGGTCAGTCCACAATGGGTTCGACATTTCGGTTCTTTAAAGAAACCACTATATTACTTGCACGACAATGCAGCGCGGTATGCGCTAATAGGGCGTCAGAAGTTTTGGCATCGTTGTCGGGGACACGTCCAGTTTTGATAATTTATCTTTTTTGTGGGATTTTTTTAATTTCCTTAAGTGTTGAGAAACTTGGTCTTAGTCGACTTATTTCAAATGACAGGTTGTCCTGCCGAGCTGGCTAAAAATAGAGAGCTTGTGGAACCGTTGCTTGAACCTGAACATCAAATCCATTTGAGAAGGAGAGTAGCTCTAGACCAAAGAGTGAAGAGACTTCAGAAAATGAACAACAACCACCAGGGGACAAACATATTGTCATCGGAAGAAATGGCAGCCAGACCAGTTCGCGAAGTGGCAATCCCACTAGCGACGAATGTGACCTCTAGTATCCGTAAACCGAAGCTGGAGGGAACTTTGAAGCCAAAAGAGCCATGCCGGTTATTGTTCTAGTGGTCAATTCTGGAATGGCACATGAGACCGCGGCACTTACCAGGCTTTCTAGAGATTAGTGACACGTTTGTCCCCACCGGCGTGTCCACAGATTATGTTTGACTAACCCTCTTCCCATTCTCATTGTTGGGAAATTGAAAAAGTAGTTGAAGGCTGAGCCACCAAACTCCATAACTTCATGAGGATGACTTGTCTAGAAGTTCCTTATCGATTCTTTCCTTGGGGAAAAAGCGCAAAGTTGCGAAGTGAAATACTCAGTTTCAAGCAGAAGCCTGATGAGAACTTATACTTGGCTTGGGAAAGATTCAAGTCATTGTTGAGAGACTGCCCCCATCACGGCAATCAAATAAAGTGTTGGCCCATACCTTTGTAGAAAGTCTAGACCCACCTTCCAAAAATATTACTAGACTACGCATCGGGTGGGCAAGCCTTGGAGAAACCATATGATCAGTTGTACACTTTGTTGAACAGAATTGCACAAGGAAGCGAGTGGCACAACGAGTCATCGAGAGGGCGGGAAAGAGATCGGGGTGATAGAGGTGATGAAATGGGCTGTAGTAACACGGTTAGCCGTTCTGACATCGAGATGATGCTCGGTTAAATAAGCTGAGTATGAACCAACAGGAAGGTTAATGCAGTTTAGCAAGCTCTAGTTGGTGTGAAATCTTTTTAGTAATCTTTTTTTTTTTGAGCACAATGCAGAATCTTGTGGACCCAATTCGGAATCGATCCAATTTTGTTGGCAATGTGCACGGGGAACAATGAAATTTGGAAACAACTCCAACGATTAAGGGCCACCCAAATTTTTCTTGGGGTGGAAACCAAAAGCAGAGTTATATGCACCCTCAACAACAGCAGTATCAGCAGAATAGGCAGAATGATGATGGGCAATTGAGCGGCAACATTTGAGGAAACATTGCAGAAAATCATGGAGACGGACTCGAGTTAGTGGAAAATCAGGGCGAGGATGGCAACAGACTAAAAGAATCAGCAAGTGGCCACCCGCAATCTTGAAAAAAAAAAGTAGGTCAGATAGCAGTTGCTCAAAACATGAGATCGCAGAGGATTACCAAGACCCGGATCCTAACCCCGAAGAATCAATGCCATCGAGTCGAAGCGGTAAGCAATTGGGCGTGCGGTGCCAAGAGGCGAGAAAGGAGGTGCAGCCGGGTTGGTTAGACCAGGACCATCCACCGACACTGGAGAAAATTAGAGTGTTGTACAAAATGCAAAATCTTCATTGCAGCTAGCACAGAGCCACCACCACCATTACCTCGAAATTCGAAAGAACAGGAGGAGGAATGCTTCAAAGTTCTTTGAAAGTTTCAAAGAACTTCACATAAGTACCTCTTATTGATGTTTTTCAGGGAATGCCCAAGTATGCTAAATACTTGAAGGACGTGATAGCGAACAAAGTTAGGTTGGTGGACCAGGCTGCTTGCCGGCGGAGTGCGATCCACTTAGGTATTGAGCAAGATTACGAAGAAGCTCAAAGACCTAGGGAGTTTTACCCTCCCCATACAAATTGGTAAAGCTAAAGTGCTACGAGCTTTGTGAGACTTAGGGGCAGCAGTTGATCTAATGCCCCTATCTTTATTCAACACCCTGGGGTTGGGAAAACCGAGGCCAACGGGGTTGATCTTTATGATGAGTACGACAAGTCGAGAAGTGACACGATGGAATAATAGAGGACCTTCTCATCAAAGTAGGTAAGTTTATTATACTGATTTTATATCTTGATTTTCAGGTTGATGACCAGGTACACTTAATCTTGGGACCGTGACCATTCTTAGCCACGGAGGAGGAGCGGTGATCGATTTAAAAGAGGACCACGATAATGAGGGTCGAGGATGATGAACTCTGCCGCATTTACGGAAGCCAAGCCCATCCACACTACAGAAACCTTTAGAAGGTTAGTGTGTTGTCAAAATGAGTGTGGGGTGGAGGATTCCACAGGTGCAATTAAAGGCAGTATGTCGAGTGTTCAACCGAATATGATAAAGGGCTTCAAAGTAGAAGAAGTTGGAGGAAGAGAGTTACAGACTGGAGGTTGTTTCCTCTAAACATGAAAGAGATGGTTTCCTCGAAGAGAACCCAGGTATGAGATGTCCTGAAAATGAAGTTCCATCGTGCCGCGACATAAACTTAGGCGCTTCTAAGGAGGCATGGCAAAGGGTTTTTGGTACAATTTGTTAATTTTGATTTTGTGTTGATTTTGTTATTTTCGATTGTGTATTGTGTTTTTGGTGGAAAGTTAGCACGGATGGAGGAAGTCTGAGTACCGAAGGTGGAAGCTAAAAAAGCATGGAAAGAGAAGAAGTGTGGGGTCAAACAGCCACCTAGGAGGCAAGGAAAGCATGCTATTAGCTTGGCATAGAGGCTCGGGAGTATTTCTCATCCTTTAAATTTTAATTTGATGCTATGAGGACATAGCAGGATTTAAGTGTGGGGTGAAAAATTTCAATTTTGTGCTTAACAAATTTTTGGTGAATGTAATGCTTGTGAGAATTTGTAAAATTGAAAAAAATTTTGTGAGTCAAGCATGAATTCATCACCCGTTGATTTTTCTTTTCGATTCTTTTCAGCGAGGTCTTTGAACGAAGAATAATTTTTTTTTCTTTGTCTGTATATAATGTTTTAGTCATAGTCAGGGACTGTTTCCGACGATGGATGGATGACGACCGTCTTGAGGAAAATTAGTCGATAGGTTTGGGTTTTTTGAACGTGGCTAATTGATAATTTGGATGTTCTCGTTATGTGCTATACATGGTTGTAAGATGCAAGTATGTTTAGTGTTGAAGCATGCAAGTTTATAACTTTGTTTGAGACACTTAGGCTCTTGAATTTGACTCAATATGATTGAAGCAATGTTTTGAATTCTTGTGATTAGCGGAGTTAAGAGTGAATGTGTGGGTGAGCATGTGACATGAGTGTAAGGTTTTGAGCATTCTGTGCTATTGTGGAGTGTCTAGAACTTGCCTGGTGTGGTTATAAAATGAAATGAGATGTGAATTGTAGAAATGATTTAGGCGGTTCTTTGAATGAACCTAATTTCTATCCCTCACACCCCTGCCTTGAATAGTTAATCGAGTTAGCCCCATTGGTATAGGCCTATTCATTGATAGCCACAACATAAGTTTATTCCTTTTCTTTCATTAGCCTTGGAATTTGATCCAAACCTCCTAGCGCTTAAGTGAAAAATGCCAAAGAGTAAAGGAGTGAGAAGAAGGAAAAAAAGAAGGAAAGGTGGCGGCTGTAAAAGTTGAGAAAGGTCAAGGGTGCACTTGTTTGAATACGGTTGAGTATTAGTAGGGAGTAAGAAAAGTGTGAAAAAAGTTACTTATTGAACTCCTTACTAATAAGCTAGGTACCCTAAAGAAATGAGGAAAACAAAAGAGGAGAAGGAAAGGCGAGGAAGAAATAAAGGTGAAGTAAGAGAGAAAGGAAGTTCGTAGTGAGAGCGTGATGTATTAAAAGCGCTTAGGGAAGATACTCTTAGGGAAGATAGTCACTATTACTGGCTAGAATAGTACCTACCCATCCCTGAGTTACATTACAACCTAAAAAGTCCTACTTGATCTTTCATTCATACATCCTTAAAATTATTGGAATAAAACACTAAGGGCAAGCTTATGGGTCATTACATGATGCATGTGAATTCTTTGTGAGAGTGAGCGTAATTCTATTCATACACCCAGACATGTTGTGATTTAAAAAAAAATTGCGTGTGAAAAATGGGTAACTCTCTTTCCGTGAGGGCACATGTTGAATGAAGGATATAATTCATGTGGGATTTCTTGATCACTTGATTTGCATGAGTTTGCTAAGATTGAGAGTCGATTATTGAGGTTAAGAAGTCTTAACGGAATTGTATTTCATTTCAATGATCAAATCGTGCATGCTCTATTTTTAGATTGCTATCTTACACAATTATTATAGTCGTAGCTTGATTTATTTTGCTAAATTCGCTATGTGTGAGTCTCCATATGCATGAGATGTAAAAGGTTGTTCGAGGACGAACAAGGCTTTAAGTGTGGGGTTGTGATCTCGATCAAAATAGCATGCCCGAGTGATGCTTTATACCTTAATTTAGTCTTGTTTATCTAATTTATTTTATACATTTTCATGTAATTTTATATAAATGTGAATATCCCACTATGTAAGAGTCTCCATATATGCATGATGAAAAGGTTGTTCGAGGACGAACAAGGCTTTAAGTGTGGGTTAGCGATCTGATCTGTAATAGCATGCCCGAGTGATGCTTTATACCTTAATTTAGTCTTGTTTGTCTAATTTATTTTATACATTTTCATGTAATTTTATATAAATGTGAATATATGTACCTAACCAAATATGATTATCCCCGTTTTGTAGGTTTTAAAAAGAATATTATTTTTTGGGATAAGTGAGAAGGGGTGGCAAAGATGTAGTTAATGCTATTCGCTTTGACATGACCTTTTTTGTTTAAACAAGGAATCGACCAGAGCAATATGCCATATGACATGACCTTTTTAAAAGTAAACAAGGCATCAGACCAGAGTGTACTCGCCGTATGACACGACCTTTCTTTAAGTAAACAAGGCAACTGTGATCCGTGAGCTGTCGCCATATGATATGACTTTTTATTTAAGTAAACAAGTGCAACGATATGAGGCAAAAATTTCATCTTTTCCGTGATGGCCTTCCTTTTTAGTTACTTAATCGGGGTGGGTTAGTAGTGCAGAGGAGATAACTACAATGATCTAACAATAAATTAGGCCTTGTGACTTGACAAAGTGAAATAATAATTGGAATAATGGATCAATTATCATGATTAATTGGAAAATAACTTTAAATTGGTAACTTATAATACGTGCTTATGAAAACACTTATTTTTAGAATATATAGTTTTATCATCAAATGCTAATTAAAATGTCAACAATTAATTAGTAATAGTAAAAGAAGAGGATTATTTCGATATAAGAAGGATGGAAAGGTGTCACCATGTATTTTTAATGCTATTCGTTTTGACATGACCTTTTTTTTAAGTAAACAAGATACGCACCCTGAATATCCCGTATGATTTACTTTTATTTGGCAAATAAGGCACCATAACGTAGTAGTGTGTCGTATGATACGACCTTTTATTTAAGCAAACAAGGCAACGATGAGGCAAAAAATCCCATCATTTTTATAGTGATACCTTCCTTTGGGTTACTTAACTCAAGCAATAGTGAGAGAAGATAAACTACAATGGTCTAACAATATATTAGGCTTCATGACTTGACAAAGTAAAATAATAATCGAAATAATAGATCAATTGTTGCGATTAATTGCAAATTTAAATCATAACTTATAATACGTACTTATTAAAACACTTATTTTGTGGGAATATATAGTTTTATCATCTAATACTAATTAAAATGTCAACAACTAATTAGTAATAGTAAAAGAAGAGGATTACTTTTGGGATAGTGAGAAGGTGGCAAAGGCATCGCCTACATTATTTAATATTATCCGCTTTGATAATGACTCTCATTTTTAAGTAAACAAGGCATCAAAATTCGTAATGCCGCCGTATGACATAACATTTTATTTAAGTAAACAAGGCAACAGCACTAAGAGCAGTGCCGCCGTATGACATGACATTTTATTTAAGTAAATAAAAGTAAGTAGGACTTTAAGAGCAGTGTCACGTATGATATGACCTTTTATTTAAGTAAACAAGGCAACGATTAGGAAAAAATTCCATCTTTTTTTTGGTGATGGTCTTCCTTTTTAGTTACTTAACTCGGTGGGCAGAGCGCAGGAGATAACTATAATGATCTAACAATAAACTAGGCTTCATGACTTGACAAAGTGAAATAATAATCAGCAATAATGACCAATTGTCGTGGATTAATCGTAAATAACTTTAAATTGGTAACTTATAATACGTCCTTATTAAAACACTACTTTTAGAATATATAGTTTCATCGTCTATATACTAATTAAAATTTAAATACCAACAGTAATAGTAAAAAGAATAAGATTATTATTTTTGGATATGAGAAGTGCGGCAAAGGTGTCACCATATTTAATACTATCCGCTGATATGACCTTTTATGTATAAAAGGGATCGTAATTCAGCACCACCGTATGAGATGACCTTTTTTGCTAAACAAGGCATCGAATTCAAAGTAGTTCACCGTATGACATGATCTTTTATTTAAGTAAACAAGGCACTGGAATTCAGAGCAATTCACCGATGATATGACTCATTTAAGTAAACAAGGCAACGTATGAGGCAAAATCTCATTTTTTTCCTGTGATGGCCTTCCTTTTCTAGTTACTTAACTGGTGGGTTACTAGCAGAGGAGATAATTATAATGATCTAACAATAAATTATGCTTCGTGACTTGACAGAGTAAAATAATAATCTAATAATGGACCACAATTGCCGTGATTAATTTAGATAATAACTTTAAATTGGTAAATTACAATACGCACTTATAAAACACTTATTTTTAGAATATTTAGTTTTACCATCTAATACTAATTAAAATGTCAACAATTTAATTAGGTATTAGTAAAAGAAGAGGATAATTTTTTTTTTTGAGATATGAGAAAGGTGGCAAAGGTGTCACTCATGTATTTAATGTTATCCATATTGACATGACCTTTTTTTAAGTAAACAAGACATCAAAATTCGTGAGTGTACTCGCCTTATGACATGACCTTTTAAAAGTAAATAAGACATCGTAATTTAGGTCATTTCGCCATATGACATGACTCCTACTTTAAGTAAACAAGGCACCGGGATCTTGGGGAAAACGTTGTAAGGATACGACCTTTATTTAAGTAAACAAGGTAAACATGAGGCAAAATCTCATCTTCTTCTCGGTGATGGCCTTCCTTTAGCTACTTAATTGGGTGGGTTAGTAGCAGAGATAACTACAAATGATCTAAAGATAAATTAGACTTTGTGACTTGATAAACAACAATAACGGAATTATGGATCACTTGTCGTGATTAATTGATAAATAACTTTAAATTGGTAACTTACAATATGTACTTATTAAAACACTTATTTTTAAATATATAATTATCATCAATACTAATTAAAATGTCAATTAATTAGTAATAGTAAAAGAAGAGGATTATTTTTTCGGGGCTATGAGAAGGGTGGCAAGGTGTCAAATGTATTTAGTGCTATCCGCTGACATGACCTTTTTTAAATAAAACAAGACATCGCACTGGAGCGCCGCCGTATGACATGACTTTTTTAAGTAAACAAGGCATCAGAATTCAAAGTATCTCACGCATGACATGGACTTTTTGCCTAAGTAAAAGGCACTGTAATTCATAGCAGCTCACCGTATGATATATAGTCTTTTATATAAGTAAACAAGGCAACGATGAGGCAAAAATTCCTATCTTTTCCGATGATGGCCTTCCTTTTTAGTTAATTAACTGGGTGGGTTAGTAGTATGAGAGATAAATACAATGAGCTAACAAATTTGGCTTCGTGACTTGATAAAGTGAAATAATAATCGAAATAATGGACCAATTATCGTGATTAATTGGTAAATAACTTTAAATTGGTAACTTACAATATGTACTTATTAAAACACTTATTTTTAGAATATATAGTTTTATCATCAAATACTAATTAAAATGTCAACAATTAATTGGTAATAGTAAAAGAAGAGGATTATTTTTTGGGATACGAGAAGGGTGGCAAAGGTGTCACCATGTATTTAATGCTATCCGTTTTGACATGATCTTTTCTTATGTAAACAAGACATCAGAATTTAGAGCAGCTCGTCGTATGACATAATCCTTTTTTAAGCAAATAAGGCATCAGAACGCAGAGCAGCTCGTATAAACACCTTTTTATTTAAGTAAACAAGACCTTTTATTTAAGTAAACAAGGCAAGATGAGGCAAAAATTCCTATCTTTTTTCTGGTGATGACCTTTTAGTTACTTAACCGGTGAGTTAGCAGTGAGGAGATAACTACAACGACCTAACAAATTGCCTTCGTGACTTGACAAAGTAAAATAATAATTGGAATAATGGACCAATTATCGTGATTAATTGGTAAATAACTTTAAATTGGTAATCATAATACATAATTTATTTTAGAATATATAGTTTATCATCTAATACTAATTAAAATGTCAACAATTAATTAGTAATAGTAAAAGAAGAGGATTATTTTTTGGGATATGAGAAGGATGTCAAAGGTGTCACCATGTATTTAATGTTATCCGTTTTGACATGACCTTTTTTTAAGTAAACAAAGCATCAGAATTCAAAGTAGCTCGCCGTATGATATGTTTTTTTTGCAGAAATGTTTATTTAATCTGTTAGCCTATCCGTTTATTAAGTAAACAAGGCAACGATAAGACAAAATATGTCATCTTTTTTTTGATGATGACCTTCCTTTTTTAGTTACTTAATTGAGTGGGTTGGTAACAAAGGAGATAACTATCATGATCTAACAAAAATTAGCCTTTGAAAAATGTAAAGCAGATTATCTTTGAGAAAACTAACAAACTTTGCAAATTTTTAGTGGCAGCAAGTCCCACTTTGAAATTTGATGAGAAATATACATATAAAATTATAAGTGGAGTAGTGCTTATAAAACCTTGAAAAAAAAAAAAAGGAAATAATTTGAATCATATTTTAAAGTATCATATCACGTTAATTGTCAACTTTGAATTTGCTTAGCCAGCCAACAGACTTGGCCCGCCTGAAATTGAGAATACATTTGAAAAACAATGCACGGATTTGGACATACTCTCAAGTTTCTTTTGTGCCATGTGGAATTAGTTATTTGGTGTTTTATACGAGATAAATAAATTATCATTTTAATTAAAATTAAAAATATATAAAATAATTTTAAGACTAATTAATATTCATAATTACATATGGGATAAATTTATTTGCTATTTTACTACGATACTTCCAACTATTACTGAACAAACACCTATTACTTTTTTATGTTCATACGTTAGGATCATTGTGCTAATGATGTAAACATTATCGCGCACGCCACGATTACATGCCCCGCGTACGCGACTTACAAAGAAGAAAAGACATGAAGCATTGGTATGAAGTGCCATAGATATCGTGGTTTCTTTCTTCAAGCCTTTGGGATCCCAATTCAATTTGTTGGAAAAGCCATCACTACTGAAGCACTAGCAATTCAAAAAGAAAATAATGAAAAATGAATGGTCAAAGCTGCAAATATTGTCTGCTGCACGCGATGACATGATACTTCAATAAACCTGCTTTCATGGGAGATAGAGGCTGCTTTTGAAATACATTTGGACATTATGTACGTATGTTGTATATATTCCTAGATTTTGAAATATATTAGCACATAATTTAGTAAAATT
The DNA here is from genome assembly GCA_018107945.1 of Datura stramonium. Classification (NCBI taxonomy): domain Eukaryota; kingdom Viridiplantae; phylum Streptophyta; class Magnoliopsida; order Solanales; family Solanaceae; genus Datura; species Datura stramonium. The sequence continues at coordinate 76,552 of JACEIK010004959.1, forward strand.
TTCTATATCATTATTATGTAAGATTATTTGATTTTATAATTTTCCTAATTGGCTATGACTCTTTATGATAGTTTACATTAATATAATAATTTTGTTTGTTTGGAAAAAAGTGCACAGTAGTAAGTACCGAGTAATCCCGCCGTTAACAAAATGAAATAAAAATACTAATAGTGTTGACATTTTTTAAAATAAACATTAGGGAATCAACTGATCAAGGAAAGAAGAAAGAAAACGAGTCTTTTATAAATTATTTTTAGTTTTATAGTTTTTTGTAAAGAAATTTACTTTCATATATAAATTTTTATTTATTTTTATACATAAAAGAATTTCTTTTTTTCTTCAAGCCCATTTTATAAAATAAAAGCATCTTATTTTCTCGTAGTTTAGCATTGAATGGAGATAAATCCATATTTATCGAGTAAAGAAAAGCATTGTCCTCAATGCAACTACTTAGATTATGGGAGCATTTGATCGAAAGTGAATTATTTATGTTAAAACTGTGCATAACCAATCAATATTTATTTGGTAGTATTTCAATTGTTATACATAAAATTTTGTATACCAAATACAGAACTAATTGATCATCAATTTATAATTCTGTACCACTAAAATATATATAAAGTTTAATGAAATTAATTTATATTATTTTACGTAAGAATTTTTTTAAAAAACTAAAATTTTATATAATTAAGTCTTTCCCAACTAATTAACATTATATTATTAATAGGTGTATAACTCTAATCCGATATCAACCGAAGTTTTGGTGAGTTTTGAATTACTAGTGGCTTTTAAATTTGTTTAATCGGAAGAAAGAAAATATTTCCAGATATATAATTAGCAGCCATATTACAGTAGACTTTTTTCTATAATATACTATTTTGAGAAGGATCATAGGAAGTGGAATGCCTGCCAAACACGAAAAAGGAAAAAAGGAATAAAACACACTTCTGCAATATATTTCGCTTCGCGCTGACCTCATCATTATCTCCTATCTTAGATGTGTACGATGCTAACATCAACCTAATTTCTCTTTTTTTCTTCTCTTTCCAAAAAAGATTATATTTCGAAATTCAATATCAATTTGAAAATTATTTGTTTCAAATTTTGCTCAACTACCAAACTTTATTGAAAAAATCCAAGAATTTTTTAATTAAATTTACAAATTAGCAAAATTAACGAGACCTGATCAAATCAAAAAAATTGGCGGGAGTACCCACTTGTGATGCGAATTTATTCCATTAGGCCGTGGTTCAAAGATAGAAAATTATTATTTTTTTTACATTCGACGGGTTAAAAATTTTTTGTAAAGCTTTTTTCTAGAAAAATAAACTTTTTAAAACGAAAGCATCATTTTCTTAATTGAAGTATAAAAACAAATTCTAAGGCTGATATATGTCGCATTAATTATGTTTTTCTCATCTTCCAATATATCTCATGATCTTTACCCCCACTCTTTAGCCCCCTCATCTCCATTTTCCACCACCCTGTACGCTCATCTTCCAAAAAATATTTATCTAAATATATATATATATTTTTAACACAATATTTTTTACTTATATACCAAACATCAAAAAATAAATAAACTACTTATTTAATTTCTAGAAAAATATTTCCATTTGTATCGAAAATACATGTATAAGTATAGTAGAGTACTAATCTTTTATGGCAATTGTACAGTATAGTTTTATTTCTTGTTTTTTTAATGATGACAGATATTCCACACTCCCCACCACTCAATAATTTCCTTTTTTAATAAGATCACTGAGTAGTAGTATAATCAAGAAAAATGGCCATTGTTATACATCAAATTGTTGACGTGTGACTAGCTAGTCAAATAATGGTTGGTGTGATAATTAGGGTAAAATTGACGTGAAAATATACGGTGTACTAGGATTTTTATAACTAACAGCACATTTGGCCTACAGTACTGCAGTAACACTCACTCAATTATAACACATTAACCTCAAACAAGATGATGCCAATTATTTATTCATTTAAGTTAATACCATACAAATTATAGAACTTTTTTATATTTTCTACGAGCATATAAATATTTGATCAGACTAAAAGTATCTTAAAACAAAGGATATAAGGTAACTAAATGAAAATTTTTAAGTGAAAATTAAAAGAAAAAAAAATGAACTCAAAAATTAATACTATATGATGTCATTCGTTTTAAGTCTTAAGTTTTTTTAAAAATCTCATATATTAAGAATGTTAAATATTTTATATAATTAGGTCTTAATTTTATTTTCATATATATATAAACCATTATTCACATACATTCAACAATCCCCTTGCACAAAAGTTTTGCATACCTATCATTATTTATGAACTAATTTAGAAATTGTTTGTCACCCAAAATCATTTTAGTATTATGGGCCCACCAACCCACATATTTTCTTTATGTGCATGTTTAAATTATGGATCATAAAAAATAGTAAATCAATCGGCAAACACTCAAGTCGAACCCCATATCATTCTACCGCATATTCATCAAATTAAATCATTGATTTTGATACTAATCATCCAATTAAACTGGTTCAAATATATTTTTAATATAATATAACATTATTTGTTTTTCATCAAGACTCCATAATTTCTTTTTCTTTTTTACTTTTGCATGGATTTTTATTCATTTACACGTACCAATAAAAAAGGAGGTGGAAAAGATAACAAATGCTACATGGCTGACATTTAATTGGCGGAGAAAGGACGTAGGATGAGGCCGGACTTTGTCGTTTCCAATCGTGCTAGTTTGAAGTAGACTTTTGACTAGTTATGATTGTATATTTTTCCCGTTTTAATTATTTATTTAATTTTAATTTAATATAAATTTAAAAAGTATTTATTTCAAGTTTAATTTAAAATAAAATAAATAAATTAAAAATAAAATATTTATTTATTTATTTATTTTGAATTTCTACTCATTACGAGGAGAAAGAGAAAGAAAAGAAGAAGGAAACAAATTAAATCGACACAAAGTATGTGAAGACACGTATTACTTTTATATGAACTTATATGGTTGTAATTTTTTTATTTTTTTTATTTTTTTTGGTTAATTACAAAAAGGTTTGAAATATATATGTGGAACTTTCAAGAATATAGGCTCATTTAAAACGAGAATAAGCAAACAAGAAAAATTGTCTTCCGCAAATTCATAGTTTAATATGGTCCTCGTTGTTTACTATCGTTGACTGCTAATATCTACTATAGTCGTCTTTTTCTAATTAATAATTATTATTATCTATTTAACTCATGAGAAATTATTATGGCTTGATCGTATAATTAATAAAATAAAATTTTCTATAATTAAAAATAGTAGTTTTAATTGGTGATGATTGAATATCTTTATATAATTAGTAAATTTCAAAAATAATATAAAATTAAAAAAACAAAAAAAACATGTAATTTAATTAAAATTAAAAATTAAAATTAAACTCAGTTAGGAATCGCATATGATAAAATTGAATCAAATGATTCTATGAATTCTTAATTGGATTAATGCTTAGTCGTTTTTGTTACAATGAGTAACTTCTCCTAAAGCACTCAGTGAGATTAGAAAATTTCTCAGACTGAAAGCTCAAAACTTGTTATAAAAGATAAATATTTAATACATGAATTCAAAACTCCACCAGGAAAAAAAGAGAAATGGTTTGTAAGCTTACACGACCCATTGCTACGTGCCCTTTCTTTCCATTCTCATGAAAGGCAGGTTCAAGGCAAACTATACATGCACATGTTTAATGGTAAGACAATATTAAAGATCGTGGTAAAGGTTGATTATTTAGACGGACGAAGATACGGACACTTCGTACTAATTTAACCCCAAAATCTAAATTTATTATATTATTGATTATCCAACCCATAAACAAACCAATAAATATCTCAATCAATGTACTTTAACTCCACTTTAATTCTCCTCACCCAGTTCCACCCACAACTTTGAGTCAACCTGAAATCTGATCCGACTCTGATACCATATGCATACGACACCCTAGCCTAACTCAACCCCAAAAGTCACTTCACGGCGGAGCATCATTGCTCATATAAACAAACCATCGCCCATTCCTCAACTAACGCTAGACGCAACTCACTTAACACCCGCCCTTCACACCTGTGCCCATGTCTGACAGCACAGAAACTTCAAACTTGTTCACCCGCTCCATACCTTATAAAGATGATATTAATTCCTACTTAACTCCACATAAGCACTTAACAGATTATACAAAAAGATAGGTGCACCAATTCATTGATAATCGTAGTTTCACAATGAGCATGATCTTCTTGGTGAACAGAATCATTTTATAGCCTTAATGATTTCGGTGTGATGATATTCAAAATTTGACTATAACTAATTAAATTTCAGTCAATTGTAATATAGATTACCTCGTTTTTTTTCTAATCGTTAATGAGTATGAATGAATCTGAAACGAATTCACTTTTAATAACGAATAACAAGTGAGTGACACTAGCTTGCCACAAAAAGTATACATAGGTGATCGTTAATTTGTTTTAGAATAATTATAATATGTCATGAACACTGTGTATAACTGCCCAAATACATAATTCAAGTAGGCATGTAACTAGTTCACTACTACTAGCGATTTCAAATTCATATTTCTGTGTTAAAAAAAATAATCTAAACTGAGATAATCTTTTCGAATTTGTTCCAGTTAAAAACTTAGCTTCCTATTATAATTATCTTTGTATTATATGTGTGGTCCAGCCCTTAAGGGTCATCACGACTTGATCTACCGTCCTTTACTTTCTCCAGTATGTTATTGATGGTCATTCGTGAGGACACCATCAATTTTTTTTTAAATAAGAGTTAAAAAACACTTCTATAATAATTACTGTTTATCTGTAAGAAGTAGCATTCCAAGTTGTCCCACATGTTTGACTAATGAGACAGTAAAACTCTACGTTACTACTAGGGCTATTGGTAATCATGTTAGACGAAAGAAAAAGCCAAACAAAGAAAGACGAATTAGAGAAAATAAGAAAATAAAAAATGCAGCTAACTCGTTGCTATGATCAGCCTGGTAATTTTATAATTGCTATAATGAGATTTGTTATATAAGTATATGAGATTTAATATTTAAATTTATTTAGCTGTTTATGAATAATTATATATAAAAGAAAAATTAATTTGATGATATTTTGTATAAAAAGAATATATTTGTTGCCAAACAAACAAAAATATGAATATAAAAAAGACAATACAAAAATTTTCCGTGAAGTTACGAATAATCTATTTGTCACTATTTAATATAATATATTTTTAAAATACAAAAAGAAATCCTTAAAACATATCTAAGTATGAGAAAAAATATAGAAAAAACATAAAAAATATTTTTAATTTTTTTAATTTTTTTATAAAATATTATTATATAATACTTAAATATGACTGTTATAGAGGGACAACTCTTATATAAAAGATTATGTTTTTATAATAAATAAAATTATTATAAAGTAGTAAAATATAAATATAAATTTACCTTTAAAAAAAGATATCAGGGGTTTGTTATTATTATTGAAGGATTATAAAATAAAATTGACAGAGAGGGACTCACATCACATGTGGAGCTCTTCAGTCTTCAGTCCTAGCCTTTTCTTTTAATTACTGGCACTACATTGGGGGAAGGACAACACTGAGGGACTTGCACTTTTAGAATTCGAACCCAACATAAGACGTAGCCAACCAACTGAGTTATTAGGCTGTTTTGATAGATTATATTAATTAGAATAATTTTTAAATTAAAATTTGGTATAATTAATATATTATTTGCTATTTAATTTATTTTAATACACAATATTTATACACTTATAGCATATATTATTTTATATCCAAAAAAATATAAAGAGATAATTAATTTGAGATAAATAATTCATGGATAAGACCCACAAATAAATAGGCTACCCTTCAAATTCTTTTTCTAAATTTCTTATACAAAAATTCAAGAAGATAATCAGAAAACAAGATTTTATAGAATTTTTAAAATCAAATACATATACGATATAACTAAGTTTTTAACATAATAAATCAAATACGTATAAAATAACCCTGCATTAATAATTTGCTATTACTTGCCTTGTACCAAACGACCCATCAATATCTTCTCAGTTCGTAAAATTCACTCTTGACTTCTTTTTGCTTTTTAAAAAAACAAATTTGTATTATAATCGTATAAGAAACACTCCGCTTCTTTTCTTTCTCCGGTCACTTTCTTCTTCAAATGAAAGGGAAAAAAATGTGAGGAAGGATGGGGTTTCTGATTACTTGTTCACCGAAAGTTTCTTTAGTAAATGCTACTTATAATGATGGCGCCATTCATCACAGCAGCCCAACTAGCCAACAACTACTTTGAATTATTCCTATTTTCAGATACTATATAAAACCAAAGATAAAATAGATAGTCTATATGGTAAATATTTAGTTAAACGATATTTATAACAAAATGAAGAATTTAAGTTATAATTATAAATTAAAATAAGAATATATATTGTTTAACAGTATTAAATATAAATTATAAATATATGTATATGTGTGTGTATATATGAAGAAACTAAGAAGTATAATCTCCCAACTTTTGTAAGAAATTTTAATTTTTTAGATTTAGTTGTATGATTAATTAGTTTTAAATAATCGATACCGTGAATTCAGAAAGGTTTTTGTACGCAATTTCTATACCAAATTAATGAATACAAAATGTGTCCCCATTCTTACACACATTTCAATTATCTATGGTTGACGGATGTATACTCACACCTTAATTTCTAATTACTTTTAAAGATTTATTATCTTATATTTCAACTTATTACAATTTCGTTTGATTGGATTTAGAATTTAAGAAAATATTTTAAAATTTAAGATTAAAATAAGTTTTATATATTTTTAAGAAATAATTTTTACTATTATACACTAAGAATTTTGAATTATTTTAAATACATAAATATATTAGAAGGTGTAAGCGTCGCCTGAATAGATCGAGAGAAAATCACGGAGATGACGGTCATATCATGCGTCAATTTCATACGGCTAGTCTTTACGTGTGATTTTATAATAATTGAAGGTGTTAAAGGACATGACAGATACATAAAACCACAGAACAAAAACCACATATATAGTCAGAATTTTTTTTCTACGTTATTTTATTATATTACTTACCATGCGGTAACTCTATTTATATATAACTAAAAATAATAACAAAAATAAAAAGTTCATCGACGAAACTTTTTTATTTGAAAAAATTTTGTTCCTTTTATGGCAAAAAAATTTGATTACATTTTTTTCTTTTGATATTTTTTTCCTTTTCATAGTAAGGAATTTTATTTTTCTTTTTTGATAGTGACATCCTAATTATAAATCTTCATTTTACAAAAGATTTATAATTACAATTTAATCGATCAACTCTTCTACATCATCACTTTAGATTCGCCTCCAACCTTGTATGTTTTCGTATTAATCTATCTTTTTTCATGTTGTGATTTTTTTATACTGTTTGATTCAGCATAATAATAATTTGCCATGTCAACTTTGATTGTCCATTGAATGAATATCGATATTGGCGTTATACCTAATTGATACTTATATTAATATTATGTGATTTAAATTTATGTTTTGTAACTAACATTCTTCATCTACTCATTCTCAAGCTTCATCTATTCAAAAGAGTGAATCTCTTCAATGATCTCATATTCCATATATTTATAATTTTATTTTTTACATATAAGTTTGAGTTCTTATTTATTTGACATATTTTTTATATTATATATATATATATATATTTGACCATTAAAGTTTTATTTTTTACAAATAAAGTTCGATATACTTTTCTAATAGTTATATTGAAGAGTGAAAAGAAATACTTGTAACAAGATAGATCAAGACTGCCACGCCCAAACCTTTTGGGAAAAGATGACTGCACCCTGGCCCTATGGCGACCTGACGATTAACCATGTAATGCAAGACACATTTCATGTCTATTAGCTCTATCTCAGTAGTTTGGAAACAAAGGTCATAGCGCTTAAACACAGCCTTCCTACGTTTGAGTCTATAAATCCACCACTGCAGCAATAATTCTAACATCCGAATTTAATGTAAAACAACCGACAAGCTACGTGGACCTAAAGCAAGTCATCACTACTATCAAACTATGGCCTCATTACCTCGCCAATCATAAAAACAAAAGAGATACTAAACGGGATTATACAATCGCACGCGCTCACACACTACTAACCGACCACGCCGTGGAGTGTAAACATACAACTGCAAAGCCTCTATGAGTAATGGAAATGATCTTATCAAGTCCCACCTACCCATACCTACATTAACGTAAAAAGAACTACACCTCCGGAAATCGACTCCCACGATGTGAGCCGACAACTCAACAAATGGGACCACGGCGGATCGCCTCTCCTCGTCTACGAGTACCGCAGTAATGCACGCCCACCGGGCGTCGCACTGGCCAACAGGCATGCAGCAAATCGAAATAACATAACTGAAAAGAACCGAAATAAGACAAACATAACTAGCAACTGTATGGCAAAGAGATAACCGAATCCGACAAAACCGATATGAACTGGATCATGCTTTCTCAGATCGATAAGGCGGGAGGCTGCAGCACTGTAAACGCCACGCCTCACATGTCTAGTAGAGCTAGTATATAACACATAAGAGATACAAGTAAATAAGCAAAGAGCCAACAATTAACTCTATGTGTTCTGACAAGTACCCAAGTACAAACACCCATGTTCCCTACCTCGGTCAAAACTCGCCAAAAATAAGTCACTCCACTCACCTTCTCACTTCTGAGTCTTCTACCGGGCCCCCGGGTCTTTCTTGCCTGCCTCTACCAGCCCTGTGATAGGTGGTTCAGTCCTGAGACTTTGTGCATGGGGAACAGATAGGTCCGGATCCCCTGACACAAACTCAACGGCCATTCAACCGAGCTACACTGTATGTACAAGAATGTGATGTGGTCCTGCCTCCCCGGACACAAAACTCAACACTGCGGCTATATCTCAACCGAGCCGCACCTAATGCCGATCGATCACATGGGAAAGCTTCATCCCATCTTCGGGTCCAAGCCGGAGACTAGCATGCCACTCCTTGGAGGACGGGAATCCACCCGCCAAATAAACTGGCCACGATTAATAACCCAGTGGCTATGAGGCCAATAAGGCCCTCACGCCACAACAAGTCTCAACAAGCAAATAGCCATATAAATAGCAAGCATGATAACTCGAAAATATCTCAAATCACTTTATTCGATCTCTTTCTATACTAAGCCGATTCTTTACCGATTATACTCCGATTCTAAAATCTTCTTTAACCTGGAAGGCTAATCTGTAGCCAATATCTCATCCGTCTGAATGGCTAGTCTCGCAGCTATAAAAATCGTTTGAGTGGGCTAGTCCGTAGCCATAATACTATCTCATCTATCCTGATTTACTTTACTAGCTTTTATTCCGAAAACTGCTTTTTATTCTACCACATGCTCGCTAATCATACATTAGGGCTATACCCAACTGAATGTTAACCCGCTCTTTGGCGTACGTTTCTATCTTTCGAACCGAAATACGATACTAATAACGAAACCGACTTACTAGACTTACTCAATTCTCGCATTCAACTCCGAGAGTTCCAAATACAGAGTTTACTATGATTCACAAAGCTAAGACTTTACTAACTTTGTCAAGAACACCTTCACATACCTTAACTCGAGTTATCCGACTTTCTGACGAGTCTGCCCGTACTCCAGCTATTTCTCCCAACCGCATTCATATACACGTCAACAACACTAAATACAATGTTATTCGCGAGATTCAATTTCGATATAATTATAGCCTAAATTTTAGGCTATCGAAAGACGATCGAAAACTTGCAATTTCAAAGTCCGTAAGGGAGAAGTATTCATCACAAACAGAGCACATCAATACCTTAGTTCGGGAGCACCCTACTTTCATCTTAACCCAGAGCTTCGCCGATTCGCCGCCGTATTTCGCGAAACAAAATCAGAGAATGCTCCCCGCTCGTTAACACTTTCTGCACTCCGAGGTTAATTTGAGATTCGTTTGCGCGTAATCAAACGATTATATATTACTTTCCTTCGCTCTATCTCGCTTTCTCACGCTCGAAATTATACTGTGGAAATAGCCATCACAAACCGGGCTGGCTGGTATACTTGGCCGTCAAGGCCAACGTGTCACTCTGAGCCAACGCGGAGAACCACCTCCGTGACACGTTGCCATCGCTTGAGGAGCTTTAAAATAATCGCATCTATAAGTCGCATTCCCGGAATGCGATTTATAAATCACATTTTTACTGCACGTGACTGGGCGCTTGTCCGATTTCCTGGCCTTTTTTCTAGCATGTATGGCATTCAATACGCTTAACCAACACGCGAATCTAGCCATCTATGTGCTTCAAGGAATCTACTGGTGTACAGCCTTACATTATAAACGAATGTATTAACAAAGGTTAAAACTAATTTTATATCATAAACAAAGAGATCGGGTCACTTTTCAACCGGGTACTTTTTAAACAAAATTCATTCAAGATACAATACAATCTTCCAATGAAACAATTCGTGATTTATTTAGATTTCATCAACTAATCTAACATCAATATACGCATAATATTTTACTTCTATTTACTTATCAAATATTCTTTGTTGATACTTGACATCTGTGAATTCTAAGATCTTCTACAAGCACTTTATAATGTTGATTGGAACGCTGTTCTTCATTAAAGGCATTGCTATAGATAAAATTATCGTTAAATTATTAACCTAATGCTTAGGAGTTTGAAATTAATCAAAGTTGTAGGTATTAAATCTTATATAAATAATATCAAATTAAAAAAAACATAAAAGGTGTTTATACACACTTTTACACAGTTATATAAAATTACATGAAAAAAATAAAAAAATTAATAATATTTAAAACTTTAAAATTAATTATAATTTTATATTAACTTATATTAACTTTATTTATTAAACTAATTAATTATCCATCAGCTTTTCAATTCACTAGTTAAAAATAAATTAAATACTGTAAATAATAATTTTTGTATTATTAATATATTATTATAATGATTAATATTAATTTTTTAAATTGTATAGTTGAAAAAAAAAAAAAAAAGAAAAATAGAAACACAACATACTTTAAGTTGTTTCAATCAATCAAGTGCTCTTGTAAGTCACCTCTTTTAGTTAAATCTACACTATTTTTTCATTTTAATTTATGTGAAGGTGTCAATTAGACACATACTAAGATCAACGAGACAAAAAATTAAGTTGAAATCATCTCATAAACGATAAAATAAAAAAGTTAAAATTATATTATAACTAAATATTTAAAGTACGAAGTTTTAATAGCAAAAATTCACTTTTTATCCTTTTAAAAATAGAGTTTTGTTTCCACTATTTTTTATGAGTTTTCTTAATTGATGATCAATACAAAAATAAATAAAGCAAGATATAGATATCAATTGATAGTGCCAACCAAATGAGCCAGATATAATAACTTAGATACGATTTCCTCGCAGTTATTAAATTGTTTAAACGAATCATATCATTGTTCTATTATACTATACAACTTTGTATTACAATACGCTGTAATGTTAATATTTATATTAAAATGGTAATATGTTAATAGTGTAGTAATATAATTTTTTATTTGTTTTGTAATTATTAACATGAGATATACACATAATGCATGTATTTAAGTGCTCGTGAAAAAATGAAGGATATTTCATCTTTTAATCAAACGCTATTTCTATGACGCTTATTCATTGAAACGCATGGTTTAGATCAAACTGAAGAAAGAACTACCAGATTAAACTAAACTCTTAAACATAATAATTTATAAATTCGAATTAAAATTCAATTATAAAAATAAAAAATTAAAAAAACTCAATTTTTTCTTAAAAATATTATTTATGCTATTTTCAAAATTATGTTCTTATTAATACGGTATTTCACGCATCAAGCGCGTGACACCAAAAACTAGTATTATATTAAAAGTGTGTGAAGACCTCTTCGAAATATTGATCAATTTTTGTCCTTCATTAAAAGAATCCACAATACATAAAATTATCATTTACTAATTTTCTTCAATAATTATTTAATTATTATTCTAATATTTAAAACTTAAATTAATTAAATTTATGATTTTTTTAATATTTTTAATTTATTTCAATCATAATTTAATTTCCAATTTCATATAACTGACTATCTCAAATGTTTTTTTTGTTTTTTTAATTAAATCTTTCCTGCAATTTAAACTATATTAAAATTCTAAACATTTAATATCATAAATTTACTTATTACTTTTTAGATTGAGTAATCGCTTTGTTAGATTCACGTTAGAATATGATTTGTTGATATCAATTAATGTTACTTGACTTTGAAAGATCAAATGTAAGGCACATTAATTTGAAACACCATGGCGGTGACGAAAATTAGTATTGGAAAAATATGGCAATAATATCTTCTATAACCAGGTTTAAATAACCTGGATTAGAATTTTAAAAAAAATTCCCAATTAATTTTATTGACGCAATTTTATTAATCTCGGGTGATTGCTGGCCACGCCCGCCTCGGGTATGATCGCACCCGCGCCCCTGTGGGCGACCTGGGACTACTAACCTGCCAAGCAAGACACATCCTGCCCGGCTAGCTCTATCTCGTGTTTCGAAAAACAAAGGGCTATATATGGCCGGAACACAGCCTCCGCCGTCTAGGCCTATAGCCACCCAGACTGTAATAATGTACCCCACCGTAACACACTCAAATCAGAACTCCATGCGTCGACAAGTGCCACCTACGCCGACTACCATCCTAAATAAAACAAGGAAATACTGGAGTTTCACGCACCTAAGAAGGGGTCACCACTCATCGTTGCCATGGCCCCACACCTACCAACATATAAGAAACATAAATACTAAACAACTATACAAATTTACCTACCACCGAACCCGCCTAACTCGACCACAAAGTGGGAGAGACAACTGCAAGCCCCACGAGTAAAGTTAAATGATCTGGACAGTGGCCACGACCTACCCATACCGTATAACAAAAGGAAAGAGCTACACCTCGAAAATCGACCGTGGATGATGCGAGCCGACAACTCACAACTGACTGAATCACGAGGGATCGCTTCCTCGCTTCCATGAGTACCGCAGACAGTAATGCAACAACATCAAGGCCAACATCACGGTAATTGCACAAAGCAACCGGAAATATAATCACAAACTTCCAGCATAGATAGCATATCTAGAAAATCAGAAGGCGGGCAGAGATAATCGAATCAAGAAAATCGATAAGAACCGAATCACGCTGCATCGAGCAAGGCTGAGCGCACTGTGAACGCCATCATCAGATAAAGAAAGCAAAGATATAACACATAAAATAGATAAAAAGCAGAAGACCCATGCCACCTCCCAGGTTCTGATGGCACCAAGCAAGCAAACAATCTACAGACCCCTACCCGGTCAAACTCCGCCAAAAATAACAACAGCCACCACCATTCGGTCACTCTCTGAGAGCTCCCCTTCATTTACCGCCCTGGCCTTCGCTGCCTCGCCCCGTATAAACAACCGTGTCTCTGGTCCGAGGACTCCGTGTGTATGCAATGTGATAGGTCCGGATCCCTGGACACAAACTCAACGGCTACCCGAAACCGAGCTACACTGTAATAACCGAATGCATGCATGCAATGTAGATAGTGTCCGGTTCCTCTGACACAAACTCAATGTGGCTATCTCGAAACCTGAGTCGCACCTGGCTGCTGATCAATCACTGGGGGAAAGCTTCAATCCATCTTCGCCCAAGCCGGGACTTACGCCACTCCTTCTCGGAGTGACGTAAACCCACCCGCCAACTGGCGACACACACCAACCTGCGGGCGGCGAGACGCTCACTGCGGCCCTCACGTCACAACAAGTCTCAACAAGCAAATAGCCATATAACATGCTGATGTGTAATCGAAAAGATTATCCAAATCTAATTTTATTCCACTTTTCGTATCATACCGATTCTGCATCGATTATACCGATTCTATCAGTGGAACGCTTACATCGATCGTGACAGAGCCGGCAAGTCACATGGTATGAGCGGCATGTAGAGACCCGGAGTTCGATGTGAAATGACTCGGGTATTTTCAGTGTCTCCGCGAGGGGGTGATGAGATTCTAAGAAAGGTAAGTCAAATTTAAGGCTCATTTCTGGACCCACTTAGATTCTACCATGAATACTACAGGCACAGCTGGAGTAAGTCAGAAGTCCTAGATGGGCTTTCATCTGAGGACACTGCTCTCTAGGGAAGCAGGAGAAGTGGCTTGTCTGTAACTCACACGGCTGTGAGGAGAACGAAGAGTGCTTTATAAGTGCTCGATACTCCTCCTCAGAGAGCTGCCTTGAAAGCCACATGGGCAGCCGCCCCCAGCGACAATTTCTACAAGCTGGTCCGGGTCAGCGCCACCGGCCGCCAAGGCAAACCTCGCCAGGCGCCGAACTGGCGGGCGAGTGTGTATGGGGCTTGCCTTAGGCAAATCCTACATCATTGAGGAGGAGAACTGTATATGTTTGAGGAATGCTGGATACTCTCCCTTTGTACGCGGCTAGCTGGCGGCGCTGCAGCCCCCAAAGCTGATAATTCTACGGCTTTGTCCGGGTCGTTAGCTAAAACGTGTTTAGTAATTGTAATTATAATCGTTATGCCGATTCAAGTTACTTATATATATAGAGAGAGAGAGAGGGAGAGAGATTTTCTTCATCTATATTTTCATCGAAACAAGTACAAAAACTTTTTCTTGAATGTGATGAATTACAATGAGTCAAAAAAAAAACTAAGACCGATGTTTTTCTATAGTATTTGTTGTCAAATGAGATACGCTTTTATCACGTGCAAAGTGCATGCACTAAACTATATGCTAAAAATGATTGTTCTTAAATGCTTGCCACAATTTAAAAAAATTAAGAGGGAGTTAATTCATATTTTTCAAGTTTGCCTCAATATTAATATTTCTAGAATTAATAGGAACATAAATAGATAAAGATTAAAGAATTACAAAGTCTATAATATCCAAATTAAAATCCTAATTAAATCCTTTTCCTTATAAATTATGCAAATCATTCCAAATAACCTAAAAGAAAAGGAGAGATACTTTCTTTTCAGAAAAGTAAAAGCAGTTATGGTAATACTCTGACTTTCCTTCGAAAGAAGAATATGATTAAAAAATCAGAAAATTCTAACAGAATTGAGATAGATCATGATATAAATTCAACCAAACCTAATAATCTCTAGCCTAAGCATTGTATTCTATTTTTAAAAATATAAAAACAGAAAAAAGAATATTAAGTTATAAAATTTCAAATATTAAAAATTTTAAATTTATAAATTTTAAATTTTATTTCCGCGCAACTAAGCAAATTCCTTTTTCGCTTGCATGTAAGATCTTTTGGCGCATGAATAACATTCAAATGAAAATGAGAGAGGATGAGGCGGGAGGATGATTGACGCTAAGGCGAAAGTTCCAAAACATACCGAATAACAGCGGCGCAATCAACGCGGCAAAGTTTGGCTACTTTCTCTACTTTTGTCCGAATTAAAACGAAAATCAAAAAACGGTATAATTTGATTTTTTGATTTTGAATTTTCATATACACTTTTTTTTTTCAACTGTTCATTCACATTATTCTTGTTCATTTTTTTGATATGATTATTTATTTTGCTTTTATATTTACATATAATTTGTCGTTCATGGCATTGTTCGTTGACCAATCAATATCATCACGCAATATATTTATTTAACATCCCTTTTTTTTATAAATTGAAATTCAAAATCATGAAAATATTTTGAAATTCTAAATGCATTTAAATCATGAAAATATTAAACATTTAGATGGATAGTAGTCCTACAATAGATTAGAAAGGAGTATGCATAGTGTCAGAGTCCGTTTGAGTTAGTTAAAAAATAATAATCTTTTAAGAAAAATAATTTTAAAGCTAAATAGTGGGGTCATTTAACTTTTAATTTTTAAATCTATTTAAGCAGTTTTTAACTTTATCAACACTTAAAAAAATTAAAAAGAGATTGAAAGTTGATTCGGCTAACTTTTAATCCCCCAATTTATAGTTTTTAACTGCTCAAATATTTTATCTTATCAAACACTTAAAAAAAAGAGATTAAAAGCTAATTTGACTAACTTTTTAAATCCAAATCCAAACAGGCTCTTAGTTTAAAGTCTATTATTATGTGATTCTTTTTTTTTTTTTGCAAATTTATTGTTATTAAAACATCAATTTTTAAACATTTTTCGAAATTAATTTAACAGCGTAATTATATCCGAAATCATATTTATATTGAGGTCGCCTAATTGAAAGTGGAAACTAGTCAATATTTTTCCTTCACGAACTAAAAATTTTAAATTTACCCTTAATGATCCTTCGAACGGAAAATTATCTTTATCGTAATTATCATTTTCACTCATCTGTATCAAATTTATAAATTGATTAAGAGGCTAATATTGTCCAATCTGAACAGTAAATGAATAAAATTGATTCAATTCGAAAAGTACAGACAATTTTCTATTAGCATTGACGAAATTGTTCCCTCGTAAATTTCGAGAAAATAAAAAGCAAATTGCTTCTCATTGAACTACAATGAAAGCAATAATCATTGTGTTGCTCAACTGGGTTTCGACGCTTGACCTAATAGTACCCCCCAACCCACCCAACCCCCACCAAGCCAATAATCGCAGCATCTCAATATTTAAATTTGTTGACAAGATCTCTGTCATTCTGTTGAATGCTGGCTAATATCTTACTAATATTTTTGCTGGCAAATCGACCATGTGATTAGATTTCCGTTTCCATCGTAATTTGAAGTTGAAATTTAAAAATTAAATTTTTAAAGAAATATTATTTTCTTGAAAATATTTACTATTTTATAAATAGAAATTCAAAATATTTGAAGATTAAATTTTAAAATTAATTATATTTATTGATTAAATAAATATTTAATTTTTTTTCTTTTAAATTTACCTCAAAGTATTTGGCCAAACGCCAGCTAAAGTCATAGAATATTTCTGTCTGTTTGGTTTTTGGAACAAATAAAAGATGTAGTAATAGGATATGTTTATGAAATGTATTTCCCGATAATAATTCTACGGCATCCTTAAATCAATACAGATTGTGTTAGTAAAGTATTTTGTGTTCTGAGTATATTAAGAGGTTTTATTTTTATTTGTTTATTTTAATAAATAAAATATAATTAATTATCATTTTAAAATATTTTACTTTTTAAATAATAATTTTTTTTGATTTATTTAAATATTAATAATTAAATTGGACCAGAATATAATAAGTATATAAGATTAGTAAGGTAGAAACATAATTAATGTTTACATGGAAATACAAAATGTGTATTGAACATGCAAAGGGAACAAATGAAGTAATTTAAATAGCTCAAAACAGAATTTCACTCCCTCCCTTATTAAAATGGTTTACCCAAAATGATAAAAATTGAGTCAAACTTAAAATATATTAATCTAATAAATAATGAAAATACGTATTATCTTTATCGACGAATATTTAAATAATTATGTCAATCAAAACTTCTAAAAAAAATAGAAAAAAATTGAAGTATTTATTTGTTACTCAACCTTGATGAAATCGAGGTCCATTTGCTGGTGCTTAATCTTGTATATTTCCGCGTATATGCCTAGTGAATCGCAGCTAAATTTATTTTTAATTAACTCCGAATAGTACTAATTTTTGCTGCATTGACTTCTCGCCATTATTGATTAAGGATAAAATATAGTTTAAAATTTTAAATAATACATTATTTATTTTATTTTATTGTTGGGATAAAATTTACACACTTATTAAGAAAATAATAAAGGTGGTAATTTAATTCTACTCAATATAATTTTATTAATTTTTTTTTAAAAATATTTTTATAATAATATTTTTTAAAAGAAAAAATTAAAAAAACAAAAAAAACATGTAATTTAATTAAAATACAAAAATTAAAATTAAATTTTAATTTAATTCTAATTTATAAAAAACAAAAGAGTTAATAATTAAAATAAAATATTAATTTATGAAAACTTTAAAACATTGAGAAGATAGAGAAATTCAACAACTAAATTAGAACTGAGTAGCAAAAGATAAACTTCACTAAGTGAAAACGTCAATTGGGATTCAACGCGGTAATAACTTAAGACAATTTAAGGGCTGTCTTTCTAGAACAGCTCTCTCTTTTAATCTTTTTTTTCCTTACAAACTTTTGAAATTTAATCAAACCTTTCATTTTCACTTTCCCTGCCTTTGAATCTTAAAACCTATAAATCAATAAATGTTTTATATTTTTAAAAATTGAAATAAAAACAGAAAATAACAAAAAAAAATCTACTTGAAATTCTGGACCAGTTAAAAGAAAAGACTTGTCACCTAGCCAATAAATCTTCAACACGTGTAAGTTATAATTTCCATGCGTAACGGCCTACCGTAATAATAAACAGTCCTCTAATTAGTCCTCCCACTATTAACCAAAATAATAATTATTCATTCTACAGTTATTTTTTCTCATAAAAAGGAGAGAGAAAGAGATAAAAGAGAAAACAAGTCAACCCCCAATTAGTTTCACCCTTTCAGTGTTTTCAACCCAAAAACTCTTCTTCTCAACTTTATTTTTTTGCCTTCATCTTCACCTGCACCTCCAACTTCTTCTTCTTCTTCTACCTTCCAATTTTCCTACCATAAAACCAACGCAAACTTCTCTGTGCCTTTAAAACTCCAACTTTATCCAGTTTCAATTTTGCATTATTTTCTCATGGAGTTGATTGAAGCAAGAGCATTGAAATCTAGTTTTCTTTCAGACATGACCATGAAATCCAGCCAACAAGTTTTTCTTGATGATATATGGTGTGTAACAGGGATTAATAACGGAGCAAGTGATGATTTTTCAGTTGATGACCTTTTGGATTTTTCTGACAAAGATTTCAAAGATGGGTCTTTACAAGAACTGCATGAAGATGATGAAAAGGACACTCTTTCTGGGTCTTCTCAGAACAGAAATTCAGAAGGTGATTCCACTTCTTTTCCGGTATGGAAAGCTTTGGCACCCTCGCCGGCGAACTCCCTATTCCGGTAAATACTCATGGCCTTGGCCTTGGGAAACAAAAATTGCCAATTTATCGTTTTATTTTGTAAATTTTGATTTTGCGAAAAACCATTTCAACAGGCTGGATGAAATGGAGAATCAATGGTTATCAATAATTTGTGGACGATACCTCGTCGGAATTCTCTTTGTTGTGGCCTCTCCGGCAGTTTCAAAGTGACAAAGCTCAGAAAGAAGATCCGGTCTGAACCGTTGGTTAGACCGGTTGTTAAGAAATGAGAGCTCCGTGTTTCCTTTACCGGTTCCAGAAACTGAGAACCAAACGGCCCAGAACGGCTGGAAGAACATGGTCTTTTCCGTCACAGACAGTTTCAGGCTTCTCCAACCTCTTCGTCGCATGGTTCCTCACCGTTCCCATCGGTTTTATATTCGCGAACCTGGTTCAAGACGGTGACTTTTTGTAGCGTGGAAAAGCCGCCTTTGAAGAAGCCGAAAAAGAATTCATCAGCAGAGACCGTCTAGGCCGTCGGTGTACTCATTGTCAGGTTCAGAAAACACCCCAGTGGCGTCGGTCCATTGGGTCCAAAAACTTTGTGCAACGCTTGTGGTGTTAGATACAAATCCAATGGCTCTTTCCTGAATATAGACTAGTTTGTAGTCCAACTTATCGTCCGTTGAAGTTCAATTTCAATAGTCACCTTCGCAAAGTTTTTTGGAGAGCGCGGCGGAAGAAAGAGACCGGTGAGGTTATTGACTCCGGTTTAGTTTCTATGGTTTCAACTTGTTGAAATGAAAGAAAAACCGGTTCATTCGAAAAAAAAGGGTCTCGTAGGTCTAGCTCGGTTGCGGTTCAAATGTGAAAATTTTGGTAAATTGTGGGTTGTAGGAGGGGTAGACATAGAAATGTAACGTATTTTAGGGAGGTCATTGTAATTTTTTATTTTTAGGTTTTGCTACTTTATCTTTTCATTTAAATTCACCTCTTTGCAGTGTAACGATCTAATTCATTTGCAGTTTAGTGTCAATCTTATAGAAACCATTCATTTGTTTTTAATTATATTTTCTTTTGAGAAAGGTTGGAACAATTTCTTTCGAAACGGTTGAGCGGTTTCTGACAACCCTTGAATTTCGGAAAATGCTCACATAATAAGGAATTTTGTGAAATTTGAGCTACATAAAAAATTCTTTTCACTTCCAATTTGTTATTGAATTTGTATACGCAAAAATAATTTTAATTTTATATATAATTTATGATATAATTTTTTATTGAAAAATTAAATAAATCACTTTGCTCCCATCGCCTGGTGACCATGGAAATTATACATTCTAAAACACTTTATACATAAGCTAATTCAAAATATTATTCCTCAAAGATGTACTCTTATGTGTTAAATATTAGAAAATATTACTTTCTTTTTTTTGGTGGTAGTAAATTTTTACAAAATTAAAGGTACATCTTAATATATATATATAAAAGACATTTCTTTTAATTAAAAAATTAACAAAAAAAGTATGTAAAATGAAGTAATGACTACCTTAATAACAAGAAGAACAGATGAAGGAACATTCAATGTATTGGTGAGTGTGTGGTGGTTCATTTATCGTAACGTTAAGGCAAGGGGAGTGGGACGTGGTAAATGGGCCCATATCGTATTTACGTCATTAGGTGGGTTGGTTTCACTAAGGGTGGTGTGTGGTATATATGCCCACCTTTGGTGCTGTTTTGAAATATCTCTCTATAATAATAATAATAATTGACAATTTCACACTATACAAAGAGCACGACTTGTGACCACTTTTAATGGTTTCTGACTCACTCTACTCTTTCTCCAATTAAAACGATTCAATTTTCTTTTTGACTTTATTTACTTGGGCCCTCTAATGGGTTTTGTAAAGGATGTATGATTTGGGCAGGGATAGACAGAGATAAAAAGATAGATGGCCCATCAATAACGCGGCCCATATTTGGGTAAAATCTTGGCGAAGTTATATATTTAGTTGGTCGGGTAAAAATAATTACATTTGCTAGTCAAATATATATACACTATTTCTATCAAAAAGATATATTTATGTATATCATATGTTAATATATAACAATATACATTTGTTGGCTATTATTTTGACGGGAATTTCTGTCAAATTATTTTTAAAAACCTACCTCTCATACAATATTTACACCAAACCAATTAATGTAAGATATATTTTCCATGTGCACATTTATTAAGTAATTATGATCAGTGATATCTATTCTAGCTTTAATTTTTTCAACGAGTAAGGTTAAATTCTTTGGCCGATCGTAAATATGTTTATGTTAAAGATTAAATTTTTTGAATTGATATAAATATCGGAGGCCTATAAATTAATTTAAATCAGAAAGTAATTATTAATACTTATATTAAGGATAGATTTTCTATATTATATCTCTTAGAGCGCAGTGCAACCTTGCTAACGAAAAATAGTTTATGTATCATACTATCTTTTATGAATATCGAGTACAAATAAATATTAAAAAGAAACATTGGTGGCACTAGGCATGTCATGTGGACATGTGAAACGGTGGAGTGGTTAGGAATCATTAAGGACGTGCTAACTGTAGCCGAAAGAACATGGGGTTCTTTTTGCCCATAACTGTCGTTTTTACGCCATTTTTAATCTTTATCCAATCATTATTTTTGTAAAAAATAAAAACAATACACAGTGGATTGCTAGCTGTGATCTCTGTTTTGACGAATATGATAGAAAGTTAAATTTGATTTCAATGTTTATTGATTCTTTGGTTCTAGTACACAGAGTTTGGTTTTAAAAATCAAATACTAGGAATGAAGTATCTAGTTTCTCTTCTTTTTTTTTTTTTAATATTTTTATTTTTATGTTGGCAACAAATTTGTAACATATCTTATGCATTGGAAGCAAATAATGTAGATTAACTTAACATTACGGTGTCAAATTGAGTTCAAAACGAATGATTAGTACTATCCGTTTAAATTTTTATAAGTTAAATTTAAAATAATTTAAAATTGGTTGAATTTAACTCATTCAAGTATTATTCATTTTAAAACGATATCATTTTAGTTCGCCTTAATTTCAATTTCAACCCGTCAAAATTTTTATGTGTCAAGGTCGGGTCTCGGGTCAGCTTGAATCCCAGATTGGGTCACTCAAGTCGAGGATTGTCCAAGCCTGGATTGAGTCTCGTGTCTCGAGTACAGGTGGGTCGGCTCTGGCCGGTTGAAGGTCCCCAGTTGGATCAGATCCTGAGTCGAGTCTGAGTCTGGATCCTGCCCTGATCTCAAGTTCCGAGTCCTAAATCTCTCTCTTTTTTTTTTTTTTTTAATAAATTACAAAATTGAAAAAATTCAAAAACACAATTATCATTTTATTTGTTTTTTTAAATTTTAATTTAATGAATTAATCAGTATATCAATATTGTTTAGATTAAATTAACGTAATATGATCCAACTTGATTTTTAATTTAATTCATCTTTCAATTTTGGGAACCAATCTGACCTTAATACCCTCAGTTGAAACAATTAGAAGGAACAAGAACATGGACACTTAATTTGGGTAACTGAAGTAAACACAATATAATCATATTCACCGAAATGTGCTTACCACAAAAAAAGAAAAAAAAAAGTGCAAGAGGGGAAATTCTAGAGTAACCAGAGTAAGCACGCTAGAGAAGAGCGGCTAAAAAGATTTAATTTCTGTATGCTAACAAAGTAAAATAAATAAATAAAAAAATAACAGATAATTACTAATAATAAGTGGGACTGCTTATCAGCAAGGATGCAAACTAATACAAAATATTAGTAAAGTATATTTGATCGCATTAGTAGAACCCAATGAGTGTTTTCTTTATCCACGCCTGTTACTAAGGAAAATGGTCCATTGAATCGAATGGGTTCCTAATGGCTAATATGATTTGATTCGTAAAATTTTAGTTTTACACCATAACATATTTATACTTACCAATTATATAATAGCTGATTTAATGAGAAAAATAGACAGCAACAATAAAAAAGGAACACTTTAACTGTACTATTTAACTAGCGCTTTACAGTAATACTACTCCATAGATTTAACTGTACACTTTTTTATTTATTTGCATTAACCGACTTCTATCCTAGATTTAGGTGAGTACATAGTCCAGCTTAGTTTGAGTTTTTTAAATATTAAATTAAATTAAATAAAAATATATTTCGGCCCGGTTAAGCTTGACCACCGATACTATAAATGTCGAGATTGTGTATCGTCCATTAAAAAGTTGAACGTAATTTTCTGTCATGGAGAAATTTTTGTCTTAAACAATGTCTCTTCAAAAAACGTAACAAAGAAAAAAGAAAACCCTCCGTATTAAGATACATCATGTTAACTTATTCTGTACAAAGTTGTTAACCTTCACAATTCGAATATTACAATTGATTCAACTCTGAGGAGACATCTACTTAAGCTCCCAAAAGAATAACGTCAGCAGCTATATTTCTTCCTATGACAATAAATATCTTTTGAACATCTCTTGCTATAATCAAAGCACAAGGTCAAATAGAAAAGCTGAGATGCCAGACACAAGGGTACCTATACAATATTTGATGACTTCATATTTTCCAGCTTCCGGGCCCTCAGGGCATGGATTTCCTACTATGGATCACAATATTCACAGTAACATAGTGAGTTTGATGAAGGTATTTTATGATATTTACACTCATTTCTATTACTGTAACTCCGTAAGCAAGTTGTACTATCTTCAGATTTAGAATCCATATGTTCTGCTAGATATCTCTCTATATATGCCATTTCTTAAACGCTAGCAATCATTACAATATATGTGTATATATATTATATATGTCTGAGATATAGACGTAACTGCATCTAAATCCGCCACTGTAAGCAAGAGAAACCACTTACTCGATCTAGCTTGTTAGTAAGGTTGGCGGTCTCCATATTCTGTTTGGCAAGGTCACGCAATGCATCGTAAACTAGTTGCAAATTAGACTGAGCCACAACTAATCATTATTGATTATTATGGAGTTGAAAATATTAGCTAGGAACTCTCAGATTCTTACCCTCTTTCAGATTTGGGCAAACGCTGACCATGGTATGCTTATCAATCTCATGCCTATATCAGCAACAGTGAACCTACATGCAAATAAAGGCAAATCAATCCAAAACAACTAGAAATTCTAATTCACTACGCACTTTCTCAATGTCATCCGGCTTTTCGCCTATGTCACAGTAGAGAAAGTGATTCTGCAGTCAGGAAAAAAACTTCAGTATCAAACTCAAAATCAGTTCTTGCAAGTCTAGAAACATCAACACACATGATATTACAATAAGCAATAATTATCAGCCAACAAATAGAGTTTAAAGTTTCACATCACATTTACAAACGTCAAAAGCTACACGTTCACTAGCTAGAAAGATTGTTTGAAAAGTCTAGTCAGATGAACAAGGTTAAACTTCCATTGCAAGTCGGCAAACTTCCCCGTATGCGCTGAATAGTAAAATAAGATAAGACATTAGAATTCTCTGTAGTAGAAGATTGAATAAAAGCCTGAATTGCATAAAGGATTGCTCCTTGAAGCTGATTCTTCCCGTTAAACAGACACTGTTGCTGTAGACTACTGAAAAAGATTTGGCCATACTGATGATATAAATTTAACTCCAATCCTTAGATCACTATGTCACATAGTCCTTCATTCTTCCTATTGGCAAGTTTAACTAGATATCTTTTTTTGGTTCTTCCTTTGATCCACTCATAATACTGTGGATGTTGGTAGCCTGATTGGTGACATGCAATCTGAGCCAAATCTATAGCTTCCCAGATAACTACTTTTCTGAACTTGGAAGGTTATAAGTGATAATGGTGTTGTCGGTCTGTTTCATACCACTGTAATTTTGGACCAAAGAACATGTATGAATTCACTTTGAAAAATAGGGATAAGCTTTTCTTAGCAAAATAAGGGAAGTGTATCTGGAACTACAGTAACAGCCTTTTGACCATACAGTTAAAGATCTAAGTCCGTCCAGAAAATGTCAGAACAGGACTTGGAATAATGGGTGTCAAACTGCAACTATAACGGTTCAATCACTGGAGTATTATTATGGAAAAGAGACAGGGAACTATTAGGAGCCATACTCTACAAGAATTTTGAGAAAATATTTTCAGGATTGTGCTTAGCCTCTAAAAATGAGTTCAGTGAACTTCTAGCAAAAGCTCTTCTGAAAGGATTTTATCAACAGGCTAGTCCTTAAAACTAAACAAGTCAAGGAATAAGGTGATGAGTGGTCCATACCAGCTTTAACGATAGTACAATCATAATCAAACAACAATTCAAAATTGCAAATTGGAAGAATACTCCTTCTGCTTTAACTGAAAGAACAATGCAAAAACTTTCGCGCCTGTAAATGTACATAGATCACTCCACTTTTAAAAGTTCAACCATAAATGTGGAGAATTTTATGAATGAATATCTGGACTATGAAATACCAGCCAAATTGCTATGGCACTTTGCAGAACCTGTGCTTGGGAGCTAAACATTTTTTCCTTTTCTTGATCCTTTGCTAATGAGCAGATATCTTTCTTTTGGACAAGCAGACTCAAAAGGTCATAAAACCAGGTGCTGCAACAGCTGATTAGGAACAGAAGATCCATTGAACCATAAAACTGCCAAATTTAATGCGATTAGGAGTTCCTGATAGTTATAAATTATGGCAAATGGCAACAGAGACGCCTTTGTGCTTCACCCTCTGAAAAGAGGAAGATGCTCAGGAATGCACTGACTCCTCCAAAACATACCTTAGTTCCAGCAACTGATGAGAGAGGTAGAAGAGAGAACCATTTATAACTGCAACATTAAAGACCACTAAAAATTACATAGCTTCTTCCTCTTCTCATATTATGTGATGATTTTTTTTGCTTACTCTGGCCATGTAATGTTTCTTCCAGGCTGAGTAATTTTTAATAATTCAATACAGTGTTGTGTGATTCCAACTTTAAGTTAACCAAGCTAACAGTTACCACCAACCTCCCAAAATTGACTAAATAAAAATGTTGAGGTCTTATGCAGGATTGCATCTTTATCTACAAACTCAACAGCGAGTTGTTTGACTCCAAGAATGGATGATTTTTACGGGTTTTACTTATGCGCTGAGCTTTAAACTGTATCCAAACTACATCTCCACACATTACAATTTCAGAACCAGAGAAGACAAAGCTAGACTAATGTTCCAAATAGGCAACAAAAGAATGAACAGGTGCATTCATATGTCGTGAGTCATTATTCTACTAACACGAAAAGATAGATCTCTATACATCACTTGATGAAACCTTCTGAAAATTCAACAGAATATATTTACCTGAGAACTTTGTACTTGGGATTTGAACTTGGAAAAGATTGCATCTTAATCAAACCACGACTATATTACGAACACAAAAAAGAACATTTCATATTGGTAAACAATGGTGAATATTGTTATACAAGAAAAGAAAAGGTTATCTGAATCTCTTACTTTCTGCATTTCAGCTAGCGAAACAAAAGAATGAGGACATTTTCCAAACTGTCGTTTAAAACCTCGGTGATAGCAGATGTTATTGCCTGCCTGCTGAAGGTAAACCTTGTGCTTCTAATCTACGAACCTGCCAACACACCAACTTCCTAATCATAACAACAACAACTACATACCCAATCCTAAACAAGTTGGGGTCGTCCATAGGAATCCTCACTAGCAATTTCTCCTATAAAAGCTCATTCAAACCAATTTATGTAAAAATAAAAAAAAAAAACAATACAAGCATTAGAAAGCTTATAAATATATATATACTTAAACCTCTCTATACATGTCATCCTATAACAATATTTAATCATACAACCATGTTTTATGTGGAACCGACTATTCATATATATATTATATTATATGCCTCATAACAGATGAAGCTATAGCAATCAAAAACATTGGGACAGAGAGGTTTGACTATCATATTTCAAAACAAGCTGCATTGAAAGCAAATTTTCAAGTGGAAAGTAAAATATTCTATAAGGTAACAATTTTTTTTTTTTTTAAAATGCAGGCAAGCTAAAAAATGAACATAGCAATAAACACAAAGAAATTGAACAATGGAGAAACAGAATGAGAAAATTACCACAGCTTTTTTACTAACAACGAGAAAGGCACGCTTGTTATTAGGTTTAGCGAGCTGCGAAATCTGCTCATAATGAAACTTGTTATGAGCAGAAGATTTCGACGACAGCGAATCCTGTAAAATTTGACATTATAAGCATCGGCCGTGCATTGAGACCTATTTCATGCTGCTGCAGGAATGTTAATGGCTACATCGCTAATCCCTCGTGTTCTGACAAACCAATACCGAAATTAACACCTAATGGAATCACTCGCTTAACAGCAGCCATCATCAAATTTCTTCAAAATATTGCTCATTATTAATCATGTCTCAATCCTAACAGAAACCTGATTTTGCGAGAAAAAAATAAATTTGTTTTTTGTTTGGTTACGTAGATACTAATAAAACTGAAGAATGCCGCAGATAAGAAATTAAGAAGAATCTGTAGTCAAATTCCGAGTAAATGATAGAATCATAGGGGTACGTATTTATATTGTATATTGAAAGGTGTGGACTGATGAGGGAAATGAGAGAAAAGCGAGATTCATGCTAAAGCTAAGAATGGTGACTTGTGTTGGTTAATTTACAAGTTAGTTGCCGATTGTCATGGCGGAAGAAATGAATTCCTGTTCGTCTTTGCCATCCCGCGGTTGCTTTATATTACTTCTCTTTTCCGTTTGATTTTATTTTCTTTCCTAACATCGAGTCCTAGGTCGTAGAATTATTGATTAGTATTGCCGCCCAAGCTGATAGCTTAATTTACGATAAAATTATATATTTTGAAAAAGAATATATTTTACATATTTATCTTTAATAAATATTTTAAAAATATTTTTAATTTTTTATTTTTTTAATTTAAAACATGAATTTCACATTGTATTAATCAACAATTCGAAGTGTTTTTCTTTATTGAATCTTTTAAAAGTTTTTTTTGAAATAAAATAAAAAGTTAAAAAAATTAATCTTAGAACTACTTATTTAAGTTTATGTCTATTAATGTTTTTCATATATAATAAATAATATAAAAGGTACATTAAAAGTTTAAAAATAAATAAAAATGAACTTATATAACAAAATATCCGGCATGCTTTTTACAAGCAAATATTACTTCATAATGTGATGGTGTTAAAGTTATTTGAGATACAAATCAACCGCAAAAAATTAACATTCAAATAATTAATTACAACCTCTTAAAAGATATTATAAATTATGCATTTTAGTTTTCTAGACAATAAATAATCAATAAACTTTTTGTTAGTATTATAATTTAACAATAATATTTAAAATAAATATAAAACAAATCTAAATAATAATGACCACCCTGTGGTAATTCTATCAAGTGAAAATATAAAATTGCTTTCAAATGGTAAAATAAATAAATAAATAAAATAGAGATCTAAAACTAAAAACATGATAGTAAGTTAAAGATATAAATTTTAGCTATCTATTTACCTTGAGTTTTGGCTTTTAATTCAAAACTTTCTTGATTGGTACTATTATGGCTCATTGTGTTAGTTAATTCCATCTTTAGATTTCTATAAATAAATATAAATGATGTAATGATAAGTTTAAAATTGTTAGCTTCTATTTTACAGTAAGCAAAAAGTATCTATTTAACACCCCCCCCAAAAAAAAATAATAATAAAATAAAAGAGAAAGCTATATTACCCCAAAAATTTAGAAAGGTATCTAAAAGAAATCAGGAAGATATTTATATCTTTACTTATACATCAGGTATTCATTTGGCAAATTGTATAAAATAATGTTGAATAAAGTGTATTAGTAATGTTCAAGCGATAATAGATATAATTTGCATTACTTATGCTGAAGTTATTTCTTATACAATGTTTGATTTAGTGTATTAAAAATAATATTAGTTGAATAATTTATTTCAAAATTATTTATTTATAAAAATACCGCTCACAACAAGATAAAGAAAAGTTAATCATTCACAAATGAGATAAAGAATGCGAAAAGATATTAAGGGACAATTATGTTAATTCCTTGCACATGCATTAACAATCATTACACTACATACCATAATTTTTAATGCATTAGTTATAGCTTAATACCAATAGAGTGTATAATTAAATTTACAAGTTATATTTGTGATTGTATAAATGCATTTACAAATTTAAATTTAAACGACTTAAACTAACGCAATCTTCCGGACCATTTATTATCTCAGTCAAATTAATATATATATATAAATCACATTGCACATATGCATATTATATTTTTTAAATCTAAATAAAATTACATATTAATTAAATTTTTAAAATAAGATTTAATTTGATTTTTGAAATTGTATTTGCTTTATGTAATTTTTACAATTTTCAATTTTTGAATTTTTTTACATTTTTTAAAAAAACTTTGCATTAAACTAGAAGAAACGTACTTGGCAGTAACGTATTAGGTAAAAATATATTTAATCTAGGTTGATTTATGTTAAACATAAAACTGTGAATTGCCGCAACGCTTTTACTCTAAACGTTATTGGAGTTACTAATTATTATGCCTTATTATTAAATAATATGATAATATCTTAAGGGCAATGTCATGATATGAAACTAGTGAATTTCGTAGCAAAATTTCACTTTTAAGTGTAAACTTCTCTATTCTGTAGCCTGAAAGAAAAATTAATATTCACTAACTAATTTTTTGTGCTATAATTTCAAAAAATAATCATAAATTCTCTCAAATTATTGTCATTTAATTTAATTAAAAAAACAAAAAAAACATTTGAGATAGTCAGTTATATGAAATTGGAAATTAAATTATGATTGAAATAAAAAGTGATAGAAAAAATATATTAAATTTGAATTTAAATTTAAATTAAAAATCTAATTAAAAATTAAAAATACTTAAGACATTTGTCCTCTATTCCAAAGTGTTGGGATGAAAATGTCTTCCCCGCCTTCAATATCCAAAATTTATTTAATTAGTAAAATGTTACGATAAGAATATTTTATAACATAAAACGTAGCTCCCGCTTACTTTTGTTTAACGCCGCCAACCCCATTAAATATTTTTACCTAATACATTACCGCCAAGTACGTTTCTTCTAATTTCAAAATTTTTTTAAAAATATATTATCTTGATAAATGACTTAAATTATAACTTATTTTGATCAAAATTCTTCCAGTCCTATAAAAACCCAAAGGAGAAAAAGACAATTTTTGCTCCCAAATGATCTGGCGCCAAATTTCAAAAGCCGCCAAATTCTGAAAGAAAAGAAATGGAGAAGAAGCGAAGAGTGTTGCTAGGTTCTTCTGGTTTTCTTCTGATTCTGACTCTCAAAATACTCTTGAAATCGGTGAGTTCTTTTTTATTTCTTTATTTGTATCTATTCACGTGTGTTCATCTGTCCTTGAACGGAGGGTTAATAAGAAACAACCCATGTAACTTTTACAAATTCTCTGTACACAATATCCTGGCCAAACTCTATCTGTGTGATTACACTCGGTTTGTTGTTGATCATTCATGTGCGCTGCAGAATTTCTTATTTCCGTGTTATTTCTGGTTCTTCTGTGTAATTACTACTTCAATAGTTCATCTCCAACAGTAAAGTGCATCTTTGATTTTCCTTTTCCTGTTGTTGCTTAATCAACATATGTTAAAGACACTACAGGATAAGATATGTTATGAATTTCAGGGCCTTCACTAATGGATAATTCAAAAATACTACATATATAAGATATGTTACCAAAATAATTGAATTAAGTTTGTTTTGGAATGAACTTTTTAGAGTGGGCCAGAAAGTTACACATCGTCAAGCAACGGACCTGCACTCGCTTATGTGGACTGTCAATCTTCTCATAACAATTTTGAAACATTGGCCACAAAGTGACATTTTACTTTGCTTGAAGGAATGAGGATTCATAGCCAATACTAACTTGTTTGAGACTGAGATGTAGTTGTGTCATCATTGATATTGATAAAGCCAATACCAATGGTTTGAGACTGAGATGTAGTTGTGTCATCATTGATATCGATGCCCAATACTAACTTTGCTTGAGACTGAGATGAGCTGTGTCATCATTGACATTGGACCAAGGCTAGCTGTTATTGTGTCATCATCGATATTAAGTGGCCGTTGAATAAGATTATGAACGGAAGGGTTTGAAGGTAACCAGCTATCTATTTAAAAGGCTAATTTGATTTCCACTTCTTCTTCTTCTTCTTCTTCTTCATCTTCATTTCTTTTTTATTTTGTAGGAATGACCCTATGGCAAATTTTTCATATGACATTTACAATATACAACTGGTGAAAGGTGAAAAGGGTTGAGAGGATATTGAAGAAACAGAGAACAGCTACGCAGTCGAAGATCAACAGCTTCTTCAAGCCCTCTTCATTTCCTACGCCCAAGAGTGTAGATCCATCTGAATGCTGCAGCATTGAGTCTGATTATGGAAGGGTACAACAGAAATTCTGGTCACATACCAGCAAAGACCTCAAAATTCAATTTGGTATGATATCTGTTGCCACTTTTCTCTTCACTTAATTGTTTCTTTTTTCAGCCATCAACTGTATAAGCACATCCCTTTTTAGTTATCTTAGCTATAATTTCCTTAATCTGTTCATGGCTCAGTAACATGTGGCTGATGTATTGGTGTGGAGGTGGAGATCATCCATGTCTTTGAGTAACTCCCGGCAGTATCGACTCACTCAAAGCTACTGGATTTTTCCCCTGGCTCATGCCAAATATCTGTAAAGACGTCAAAGACGATAAGGCACAGGCATGGATGATGTGACTGAAACCATAACTAGTAACACCACATATGAAGCCTCACCTTGTTGCTTTGCCATTTCTCACCACTTCTTGGATCCAAACATCAAATTAATCAATTTCTGCCCTCCAAAATAAGAGAAAGCATTGTTATAAAAAGAAAATGTGGATTGATCAATTGATAAATAAGTGACCTAACACATATTTGTTCAGCACACTGTCATCTAATTATAATTACCTTATTTATTGTCAGGTAATAGCCTTCTCCTCTTCTCTACAACTAAAGGTTAACATGGCTATTTTAGAGAAACATAATACTTAAGGCAGATTATGGAAATTCATTTAACAACAGTTTCTTAAAGTCACACCATTAAAGAAATTTTAGTGCTTTTGACTCCGAAAGCTTGATCATTACAATATTTCTAAACTGCTCCCGGATTTCTTGAACAAATACGTTTTATGCTAAATTGGGCTAGCATGTGTTATAAAAAAAATTATATATCAGAGTTGTTACTATCTAACCTTAATGACCTTTTTTATTTCCTCTTCTTGCTTATGCCAAGCTGATTTTGTAGTGAAAAGAATGGTGGATCAACTGGTGAAGCATCCAAGGAAATAGACTTAGAGAATAATATTGTGCCAAACCTTTGGGGTGGGCAAAATGGGGAAAGGTTTGAATAAGAAGAGAAGGTAATGTTCAATTCTATTTGGAACTGGGTCAGTCTGATTTTTATTACATACTTGTACTGTCTGTGGATTCAAGTATGCCAGAGGTGATGAAGGCGATGAAAAGTTTCATAAGACATTTCACAAGAATTATACGCACGGTATTCCATTTAAGGTAATTCAGCAACAGAATCTGGTATTTCAAAATTTTTTATTGTGCTTGATGAAATAAAGTTATTAAAAAGTTCTACCCTATCGGACTTTGATAAAATATCTAGGGTTGGTAGAATGAAAGAAATCTTCGAATTCCTTCACTTGAAATTGGACGAGTTATCTTGGTGCTGGACGATGACCCTCCTCCTCAGAGAAACAAGGTTTATATATACTATTTGCTATACATGAAAACCCTTATTTTGACTTCGACAATTGATATTTCTCTAGTTAGTCATGTTGAACATAGTTCATAGACTCCCAAAGAGAGGTGTTATTGACAGGTACAGGAAGTTGTGAAGATGATGGAGATGAACTTGGAGATGGGTGGATATATCATCAGCTATGCAAGGTTCTCTTCTTGCAAATTATAAGAAACTTATAGTAATAGGAGTGAACTTCGTTGTTGAAAGCTTTTCACTGGTCAATATCAAATCTCTACTATCCGCCCTCTGCTTCCTCTGCCATGTTCTTATTTTTAACTGAGTTTTAAGTTACTTCGAGTTCAATGAGGCTTAATCATCTTATGACATTGAATAGTTGTCCTCATTTTTCTGGCTAACTTTTATGAAGAGTTCTCCCTTTATGTGGTGGTTATGTGACAGGCTGAGTTTGACTTGTTCTCAGAATGAAACTTGAAACATTTGGTCCTGTTAACAGGTGTATCTGTTTATTTCTCAAACAATATCTGGATGTCTTGTAGCA
Organism: Datura stramonium; assembly: GCA_018107945.1. Taxonomy (NCBI): domain Eukaryota; kingdom Viridiplantae; phylum Streptophyta; class Magnoliopsida; order Solanales; family Solanaceae; genus Datura; species Datura stramonium. The sequence goes on from JACEIK010004959.1 coordinate 110,116, forward strand.
GAGCCCATAAAGAAGGCTTATAAGATTCTCTCGACTCAGAGGACAGCAGGTGTAATGTTTCACCGAAGAAGGAAGCAAGATCTGGATTTCTACCACACACCCAATTTGGGGAGTGATTTACAGAGGGAAATGGTAAGAAGAAATTTCTCAACCAAAAGTCATGAAGAGTCGTGGATGAAAGTGTCAGCGGAGTTGTCTTGCGTGAGAAGGAAGCTGTGTCTGCATTATGTGGCATTAGAGCCATTTGGGCACTTCCAACAGAAGAAAACATGTAGCCAAATATTTGCTGGATGCTGCTAGGTAACACCATTCACTTTCTCAGATATGTATGGTTCCTTGAGAATATGTTTACCAAGTTAATGAAGTTAAAATCTCCTGACTCATGCGTCTCACACTCAAGAGTGGAACCCTTGTCCCCTCTAATCTGCTGCAATCTTAGCGTGCGTGATCCAGTTATAGAGCCAGCTATGGTTGTCGAATGTGGGGTTAGAGGTTAGGACTATATAGGAACCAGAACAATAGACTGATTGACTGTGGTAGTGTTGTCAAAGGCACGCTTAAGCTCTGGGCGAGGCTCAAAGCCATGTTGAGCGCTCCCTTGCTTAATGTGCATTTCAGTATCATCATCAAGGTTCTAAGGCATATTTTCCTCTGCCAAACACACACACACACACACATTTTCTCCCTTTGCAATTTTTTTCAACACCACACGCTTTATTCGTGCTTCGCGCTTTTTAAAGCCCCAACGGCCTTAGAGTTTTTTTTGCGCTTTTTTGTTTTTGATAACGCTGGACTGTGGTCAGCTCACAGCTCTCTATTGTCTATTGGAGGAGATCAATTGGACTTTATACCGTACTTTACTTAGTCTTCCACTGGAACTAGATTCTCTAAAGCTTAAATAGAAGTACCCCCGAAGGAGGATTGTATAAGGAATAAAGGAATTAATTGACTTCTCTAAATCTAAAAACACAACTGTTTGGGTTCAAACTAGTAATTTCTCCTAGTTTTACTGAAAACGAAAAAGTTCATGTCTGAGAAATGAGACCACTGGAAACGGAAGTAAGGCGACTATCACTGATCCTACAAACCTAGTTCTGATAGATTGAGTAGTCTGGTGCTGTGGCCTGTCACTTGACAAGAATGTCTTTGTGAACTTCTAGTTGAATTCTTCCTCACTTGCACTAATAAAATCATTTATGAAAGGGGTCCTGGTATGCAAGTATTATGACTATTATCTATGTAGTGTGAGGGCATGTTACAACAGTGTACTCCATCTATGTTGCCCACACTGTAAATATGGATGACTAATCGGTTTTGTGTAGTCTATTTTATATATATACAAATATGTTACCTTCTAAAAAAAAGGTTAATAACTATTCTCTTTAAGTTAATCTCCCTGTTTGCCATTTGCAGTCTGGAATGCCAAAGCTCCACCCATTTTCATTACTTGAGTGATTTACGTTTAGTCTGAACTTGCTTCTCATTCTTCAATTCAGGGAAAGTTTTTGCAAGGATTTAGTTCTTAAACACTCAGAGTTAGCCTATTCTCAGCCAACCTCAGTTGGAAGGGCCTTCATCTCCAGTTATACAAGCAGTCACTCATTCTTGTCATACACCTTCTGATCTGTAGTAAGGATTTAAGAAAATGTTGATTCTTTCTTCAGTCAAGTATATTTCAGTTAGTCTAGTAATTTACTGGATAATCCATCTATGTTCATGCGTTGAAACTTATTGATTTATTTGTTTTAATTCGCAAACAAAGCTATTCTTACGCAGTATAATACAGGGTTGATATAAGAGTCAGGTCAAGCTCCGTTACATGTGTTACACTGAATCTATTCTATTAATAATCTTCTCGCTCTCAAGAAAACATCAAATTTCTAGCAGATGGTTGTATATCTTTAACTGGAAGTCAATTACTTGACGCCATGCAAGAATCCGTTTTTCTACATTAATTGTTTGTCAAAGACTAGGAGCATAGTACCCTTACAATTGTAATCTGAGGATATGATCGATTTTTACTCTTTTGATTTCTATGGAAGGTCCCGTAGGCAGCTCTTCTGTAGGAAGGCATCGTCTCTAGCAATGATTCAGGCCGTATATTTCACTGTTCATTATAGCACAAAATCGTTCTCTTTATAACGTGTTTATGGCTTATAAATTTGCTGCTGCTGTATTCAAACAGTTGAAATTCTCTCATTGCTTTAGTCCTATTTGGGTTCTTTCTTTTCTCTTCATTTGTCTCTAGAATTATCCGATGTGAAAGTGATGGAGGTAAAACTAGCTCAGGTTCAACGTCATTGAAGAGTGGGGTACTGGACATTGGGCCATCGAAATTTATAATCTAGTGTCCTCTCCCCCCACAGAACTACTATTGATACTTGAATGGGATTTCAGTTGGAGATGGACATTTTATTTGGGTGATTCTGCTGGGTGATGAAGATGGGCTTGTTTGGCAATAGGTTTTCTTGGTATATGTGATATTAGTGTTCCATATCTGACAGACCTGAATGTTGATTTTTGGTGTTTAGACTTTCATTGGATCTGGATCACTTGATTTGTGAGTGTAGCTTAGTCTTGCTTACTGTTCATCCACTTGTAGAGATTATTGAAATGCTAGTCAGATAACTTTTCATGGGCCCGTTCTAGTAATTGAATGAATCTTTCATTATACTTTGACTCAACTATAATAAGTGATATTAGTTACCTTAGAAAATAAAACATGTTGTATGTTATAGCAGGTTAAATTGCATCAAGATGAGGGTGATGAGTTGATAAAAGAAATAATTTTTGACCTTCTAAATATCTGTCGGTGTATAAATTAAATACTATTTTTAATGTTGTATAGTACATGTTCCCCTTTATAAAAATGTGGAGGATAGGATGCTAGGATATTACCAGAAAATTAAAAATCTTTGTGCCAGAGCACCTACTTCAATTCCCAACAGCAGACAGTAGTCGACTTTTTCCTACATTACTGGAAGAAGGGATTTTCTTTTGTTTTTCAATAAATATCTGAATGGCCCTCTTGCTTGTATTTCAGGTAAATGCAGTCACATATTACATAGATCTGCATAGATATGAAGATTGGATGCAGTGAATAACATATATTGTATGTTGAGATTGCATTCTATATATAAAGTTGCACTGAAATCTATTCATGCCATATAGCTTCAGAGAACGATAACGCCTAATGACATCTTATCTCCTATTCAATTTCACTTACGAGACATACTACAGATGATAAGAACGGCATGTAAACACGCTTGGGCCACATCCACCACACGCGCTTCAGCCCATACCACACCACAAGGTAAAACCTTTGATCGAGTCTATAGGGATCAAGGGATAGTAAGGAAGTAATAATTTTGACTTGCATTCACTCAAATAGGAAGCTTTGAGCACTAAATGGTGCGGTGTCTACTGTCTAAAGCTTTCAATTGGATAGAGGACGAAACGAGAAAATGATTTGACTTTTCCATTTGGACATATATATAAAAAGTACAGAAAACAATAAAATCTTACATAGAATATATGCTCCCACAAAATATTTTATGGTGCAAATTAAAATTCGTGTCAAGTTTTATAGATACGTAATAGTTTATGGGCCAATCATAGCAAATATAATATTTGACTGTATTTAATGGCATCCTTTTTTGTAGATGCTGCTTTTATTACCTGTTTGGTATGTCCAATTTAGCTAAGGACAGCATCCTTAATTTCCTCCTTTTATTTATTTAATGAAGAGTGGTTTGGTATGATCAGAGTTATATTTGATTAAAATGAATTTATGTGTTATTTTATAAATATTACTTAATGCTTTTAGATGAGTGTTGTTGTAGTTTTTTTATTTTGTTTTAAAATACCATGAAGTGGTTTACTAATCAAGAAACATTAACCATATCTTCAATTTTACCTCTACTTAAATGAATGTAGCTTTTATATAATCAAGAAAATACAAAAGAATACATGATATTTTTAAAAATATTTATTAAGGGTGTCGCAGAAAAAAATACTTTCTTTAGAAATGAGAAATTTCTTGGCTACGCCAAAACTAAAAACAACGCTTACTTTAAAGCTGCAGTAGTAGCTTATTTACGCATCAAATATTTCACCTCTCATTTTGTATAAAATAATATAAATGCTTCTTTAATAACTTATAATGATAATTATGCATTTATAAATTATAAATCCATACCATATTACCTTATACAATGAATAATTTACATCGTAATGCTTATCGTATAATATTACTTACAATATCTAATATCTATATAATTCACTCCAACCCAAACCAACAAATGAACCAAGAGACGCAAAGAACAAGAGGTGCCAAGCCTACTACAGGCAGGCCTATTTCTATATCTTTTTAGCTTTTATGTCATTGGCAGGCACCTGGCTTCCACTATTTTATAATTCTGCTTCAACCCAACAAATTCAGAATCTTAATTTCTCCCATCACACTCAAACAAAAATACAAAAAATAAAAGAGAAAATAGAAAAAACTGTTCGATCTTACTGTTTGTAGATCTGTAAGTAGGTTCACTCCAGTGGTTACAAGTTTTTTGCTTTTTTCTCACTAAAGCCGTTCTAGATTCAAACATTACTGATTCGATTAATCTCGCATTTCTTTAATAAAAAGTCAATAATTAAGTATGGCCTAGCTTGTGATTTTTATGATTTACTTACCCTTTTCTTTTAGTACTTAACACAGCAACAATTTAGTTAACTAAATTAAATAAGATGGATGTGTTTCTACTACCAAGAATATGTCGCATTGATCCGTTGGCAAGCCTGCTTTGGATCTTGCAAACATAGCGTATGAATATTCTGGAAGCATTACCGCAAATATTATTACATTACTCAGTGACATAAGATCGACAATTACCCACCAACTGTGACTTATAGCACAACCAGATTATTCACTTAATATTTAGCCATTTGAACTTTGTAATATCTAATTGCATGAAACCTTTACTTATTCAAGGTACACTTCGGGTTGGTGAGGTCACTAACCATTGCGGTATACAAGAAAGTACTCATGGCGTCCTTTTAGAATGCCTTAATTGAGGGGGTAAGAATTTAAATAAAACAACTGGTATCTTTTCTAAAATTATTTGATGTTATTCAAACAAGTACGATTTAACTACGCATACACTACAGCAAAACAATAATAACAAAATATATCAAGTATAATTTAGTAAGGAAATGAAAAGAAAGTCAGATCAGCTGATTCATCTATTATATATAGAGTAAATATTTCATAAACCCTGTATTGATACAGTATCATAGAAAATCAAGTATAAAACAACATGGTCACTAAAAAGTCACGTTTCAAAACAATTAAGAAGAAAGCGAGTAGTAACAACAAATAATATGATTATGGAAGCAAAAGAAACAACAAATATTGATAAAGAATTAGACATTGGCTTCGAATAACTAATTAATTATTACTGAATTCACCTTCATATCTTTATATCTAAGGTCAATGTCCTGACACTGCAGTTGTAGCTCGTGTATTATCTAATCACCTAACCAAAAATTTTCGCCTACCTCTCACCTTCCTAACAATATCCTATAGTCAAACCCTCACACCTCCTCACGTCAAGGTGACTCATCCTAGCCTACTTCCCTCATTTCCTCATTCACCACAGAGCCACTCCCACCTTATCCCAAATAACTCGGCCTTGTCATTTATCTAATATACCTGTATATCACCTCAAATCTCATTAAAAATTGAATTAAATAATAAATAAATAAATCTGCATTTGGCTATAGATTTTATTTTTTTATAGGAAATTCATGGTTGAATTGTGTTTGATAATGATTTATCAAAAATTGAAACAATATTTATGTTTAAAATGTAATCTTCAATATAATCTCAAAATAAAAAAACCTCAATTATCAATTCAATTTCAATTCAATTCAAATTCAAAATTAAAATTCAAATTTAAAATATAAAATTTTGATTGTTTTTGTGTTTTTATTTTGTTATTATATTAATTTCAAAGTTTTAATAAAATAAAATTTTATTTCAAAATAAATAAATAATTTTATAGCCAACTGATCATTACTATACAAACACACATATAAACAACCAAGAAATAGCTGGATGCAAAAAAAAAGAAACAAAAACTGTAACCACTTTATCTCTTTTTCAGGCATATTTATTTCTTTCGGTTGACGCGCCCTAAAGATAATGAAGTATGTTAGTTTGTTGCAAAATAAACAATAAACAAAAGAAAATGATGTGAAGCCTGGCTTTCTTCCTTAACTGTCCAATTTTGCTGGAGGTAAACTGACGGTTTCTCAACAGAAAGTAAACTACTTTTTTTATTTTTTTATTTTTAACAACTCCTTTACTGTTATGCAACTTATCTACTTTATCTATATCTGTAATATTTAGACTGATAAACACAAATGTCTGATTAATATCTCTGGTGAAATGAAATTTCGACATATATTTCTGATTTAAGCTTCAATTGATTTAGATGAGTTTTAAGAAAAAATTGGAAATTTTTAAAATTTTAAAAAAACAAAAAAAACATGTAATTTAATTAAAATTAAAATTAAATTTGAATTGAATTGAAATTGAATTGATAATTGAGGTTTTTTTATTTATTTTATTTTGTTAAAAGGTTTAAATGTGATTTTTAATCTTAGTTTAATTTGATTTTCTGATTTAGTAATAGATGTGTTCTATCACATATTTTCGTGTAATATAAATTTATAAATAAAATATTTATTTAAAATTAATAATATGTATAATGTAATAAATTACCTTAATATAAATTTAAATAAATCATATCAGATATTGAAATTACAGAGGATTAAATATAAAAAAATACTTTTTAAAACATTCTAAGAAAATAAAGCAAGACACTCGTGTCACATATAAATTATTTCTATAAAGAAAGGTCATTAAAATAAGAGAATATTAAAACAAAAATTACTTAATATACGATAAATATTTATTAAAAAGTAAATAAATACAATAGACATTTAATGTAATTCCACATAGAGGCACTTGCAATGACAAAAGAAAAAAATGCTTAAAAACAACTTAATACTTTTTAAATTTTAATTTATATAATAAAATTATTTTTACCAAATAAAAAAATGATATATTTTTTATATTTAGTAAAAATTCTAACTTTAATATATTTATTTTATTTTAATATATAATTTATAATATTATTTACAGTGTATTTTAGATTATATTAAAAATAAAAATACATGAAGTGAAAGGGAAAAAGTAAAATACTTATAAAAGTGTCATGTGCCACCTTCCCTCCTTCAGAGGAACACCAGAATAGCACCAAGTGGGTGGGAATAGTTGGGAGTAGGGTAGAAAACAAACATTATGGGGTAATAAAAGGGAGTAATGCGAGCTACATTTCTCTTATGTGAAATTTAACTGACACTGCCCATTGTTCAAGCCTAAAACATTTGGTTTCACTTTCCATTCCTCCAATCTCTGCTCTCTATTTTTCCTCTCCTGTGATCCCTTCCATCCATTTCTAAAAGAACTCATTTTATAATTTTTTTTAAAAATGTTAATATACTTTATATGTTCAAATGGTTTCATAAATTTCCACATTATCATAATTACATAATCTGCTCTAACTGACCATACAGAAGATTTATTTACATATATACACCCCTTCCCTATTCTGTGATTATCGTCTTCTATCTGATTGGCGTAATCTGTACATTGAAATTTTCATTTCTTTTCAGTTTTTGCTCTTCAATGTTCCTTCTATATTAACATATTTACACTGACTTGATATGAATTTTTAAATTTTTTAAAAAGAATTAAGTGCATTTAGTATTTTGATAATGTGATTCATGTGCACCACATTTTCAAGAGTAAAGATATCTTTATTTTTAAATATAAAAATATGTCATCAACATTTAAAAAATTTCTTGGAGATAAGTGAAACTTAAATATACAAATATACAAAGAGAGGTGAAAATACAAAATATAAAATTTTATATTTATAGCCTAAAAATATAAAATGAGAAGATTTAAAAGTAAATAGACATAGGAGAATGACATCATGCTTATATCGTAGAATCGTAAACATAATATAATATATTAAAAAAACTAAAAAAAATAAAAAATTTTATATTAAAAATTTGCTAATTTTAATATTTCATTTATTTTATTTTTTTTGTTTTTGAATTTTTAAATTTTTTAATATTTGAAATTAAATAAATAGTTTTTAATTATTTAAAATTATAGCTATAAAAATGTCATGACGTGTAGGATAAAAACACTTTATCATAATATATGATCTTATAGTTATAGAAATGTCATGACGTGTAGATGAAAACACCCTTACTCAAAATGTCAATTATCTTTATTTTGCTAGAATAGGATGATATAATATATATATATATATATATATATATATATAAAATTATCATTTTTTCCGAACTTAGTATTGAAACTAGTTTTAAGTTTCAATTAATTAAATCAAAATTTAAATTAGTGCTCGAATTTTTTAAATATTTAAGAATTTTAGATTTTAGATTGAATATTGATTTAACAAGTAGATTTTTGGATTCGAAAACCAAAGTTTTATACCTTATATTTAACTTTACTCAATTACTCATATCATATGCATCCAATACTAAGTTCAATTTTCAAGATCCAATAATTAATATCTACCGTCTATCACAATATATTAAATCAATATTAAATTTTCTACCAATCAAATATAAAATATGAAATGTTTTATGAGTATGTGTTTAATACACAACATCGCCGATGGGGAAATTCTACCTCAATTTTATTAAATTTTTATAAATTTACTTGTATTATTAGATTTTGCTGAATTGTTAATTTCTATGATCTATTTAAAACTAAGAAGCCAAAATTAAATATTCAACTAACCTAAATTTATTTGAATATACTTTTTTTAAATTAAAATCAAATATTTAAAATTTATGATTTTGATTTTTTTAATATTTTTAAATATTTCAACAAAGAATACTTCATTCTAGAATATATATAAAATAGTAATCAATATTATAAAATAAACAAAGAGATACCAGATTCTTCATTACATACAATATAAAATCATGAACCAACCAAAATATTTTTCACAATAACCAATAGTAGTAGTAGTAAGAAGAGAAGAAGCTTGGTGGAAAAAAATGAAGAATAACATTATTTCTTCGAAATTAATTCTGCTTCTTCTTCTTCTTCTTCTTCCATTAATGAGCTGCCATGGAAGCTACCTTGACTATACAGACGCATTAACCAAATCTATTCTCTTCTTCGAAGGCCAACGCTCCGGGCTATTTGGCCTGCACTCAGAGAATGAACTGGCGAGGGAATTCGGTTTAGGCGATGGATGGACGGTGAACACCGATTTGACCGGCGACACATGACGCCGCCGGCGATAATGTGTTTAATTTTCCGATGGCATTTACGACGACGTTGTCCTGGCTGCAATTGGAATTGGGGAAAATATGCCGCCCTCTGAGGAATGCTTATCGCTATCCGTTGGTCCACTGATTATCTTCAAGACTGTTTCTCAGCCCAATCGCATTTTTGTCCAGGTTATGCATTAGTACTAACTTCTTTTTCTTCCTTTTAATGGGACTAAACCAACACAAATTAATTTTTTTTTTTTAATGAAAATATTTAGACCTTTTTTATGCTCTGTTTTGTACCGGACTTTGTTTGTTTATGTGCAAGTAAAGTTATTACTCCTCTGTTTTACTAACATTTTGGGGCATAAACCGATAATGACATTTTAAAGGCTATAAAAGCATGGAATTTCTCCTGTCCCAGTTTATATTTCAAAATATTTTTAAAATATAATTTTTAGGATATATGAGTATATATTTGTGGTTTTTCTTCAAATTATGTGTGTAGCTTGATTGCATATTGAGTTTAAGAAACGTAAAAAGAATCAGTAATGTTTTAAAAGTATTTCTAAATATAAATGATTTCTAAATAGGCAAGTATATTTTTGTGTATTTTTGTCAAACAAGTGATACAATAAAATTAAAATATTAATAATATTATTAAATATTTATTAAATGAAAAAAATATTTTATTTTTTTTATTTTTTTTATTTTTTTTATCTTCTTCTTTTTTGATTAAAAAATATTTAAAACCTATAATATAAAAAAAATAAAAAAAATAAAAAAAATAAAAATATTTTTAGAAATAATGAGTTATACTTATATTTTATTATTCTCTAATGTTCCATTTTAATTGTTATGTACATTGTACACTCTTTAAAAATAAAAATGATAATTTGATTAATATAATTTTATTTCAAAAAAAACTTTTAAAAGATTCAATAAAGAAAAACACTTCGAATTGTTGATTAATACAATGAAGTTTTCTCTCATCCATACTTAATTTCTCTTTTTCTTTAAAAAAATTAAAAAAATTTTAATATAATTATTTTAAAATATAATCAGCAATTAAATAAAACAGAGGGAGTAGTAAAAAGAAATGAGTTATATTTAAGATCACAAATAGATGCAAAAAGTGAAATTATACAAACAAGTCAAAAATGAAATTTCTCTGTCAATGCTTCATTCAAAACCTGATTATACTAAATTATGTAAATTTGTAAGCCTTATTTTGTTTATTTTAAAATAAATAATGTTTTAAATTTTTAATTTTATTTTAATAATATTTTATTAAATTAAACTATTTAGTTCTTTTCGGAGATAGTCATTCTGTCGGTTTTTATTTTTATTTAAATAAAATAAATTTTAGATAATTAAAATTATATTAAAATTATATTAATTTTTTTATTTTTATTCCTTTATTATTTTAATTGTTGTTTGATAGATTGAAATTGAATTGATAATTGAGGTTTTTTTATTTATTTTAAAATAAAATATATATATAAAAGTGAGTTATTTACATGCGGAAACAAATAATAACTGCAGAGTTTCGAAAGTTTAAACAAAGAAGATGAGAGAAATGAGTCTCACGTAAAGATGGAACAGAGACGGAGTGGAGACGTCACTAATAGACACTGATTAGGATAAGAAGTGTTTTAAAGTGCTTAATAAAGTGACTTTGAGAATTGAGCTAAGACAACTTTACTTTTTCGACATTGGTACGGTGGTGTGCGATCGCCTGGTTTGTATCTCCGTTATCAGTTCTATCGCTTTCTGTTAC
>JACEIK010004960.1:37036-50160 GCA_018107945.1 Datura stramonium
ATTTTGTATCAGTTCTTTTAACACCTTTTAACAAGTAATAAATAAAAATAGATAATCCCATTTTGTTAATCTAACTAAGTGTAACGACAATCTTCATATAGGTTCTAAGGGATGCCTGACAGCCTACCCTTGGAGTAAATAAAACTCTTACCTAGAATTTTACATGTTTTCATAGACTGAATTTTTTTTTACATTTTTTCAAATGATTTTTCTAATGTTTTCTAAAACATAAGTGGTAAATCTAAATCTTTTTAAAATCAAGTAGAAGAGTCGGGCATTGCAAATATATTTTTGACTAGTTCACAATAAGGGCACGACAAAATAGTGACTCTGCTAGGGATCTTAGACTTTAGGTTTTGGCCTTAGCAGATTTAGTCTAAGACTAATTTTTGGTGATGTTTTTTCATTTTCTTCTGCTGCTTGTTTTTTATTAATATGTTCTGTCCGCTATTTTCTCCCTGTTACTTGCATAATATACACTGCTTTATTTGAAAGGATGCAAGGATCCAAACTTGCATTCTGTATCTGTTTGAAAGACACTACATCTTAATGCTTTCTTTACCTGTCATTCTGTTCATACTTTCTCCAATTCTGAAAATCGACACTTTCACACACTGTATATGTGAGCTGTTTTATGCACTTCTCCAAAAAAAATTTTCAAACACCTTATTTAGAGTGTCAGTGCATACATGGGGTGAGCAAATAGTTTCGCTACCATATGACCGCATGCCTTCTCAGATATAAAAATCTTGAGTCTGAGTCTATCCAACTCTTAGTCTCCCTAAGATAGAGCGAAACCAAAATACTTTTTAAGAGCATACATTTAATACCTAAGAGACTTAATACCCTTTGTGTATAAAATTCACTAGTTTGACTTGTCCCATGTCCAAATGGTTCACGATCCTCAAAGGCGCTTATCATATTATGTGTGCATTATTTGAAGAATGTTGTATTGTAAATGGATCATTTTCTCTAGATTAATTAAACTTTAAGAGGGAAGGTATGACTAACCCTTTTTGTGATGGTATATTATAGTTTCATCTTTCATTCCTGTAACACCCCAAACATTTCTAAGACTAGACCCTAGATTTGAAGTTTGATGATACAGAGAAAAATTAGAAAATGCCCTCAGAACGAGCCTCAATACAATAAGTAGGAGCATTGTATGAGTCGTACCAAGGACCCATAGTGTGAAGTCCTGAGGGTTCAATAGAAGCTTGGCAAGAACCACGAGTGGGTCCTACAATTTGTACCTAGATTGTACTAGTCGTATTGATGGTCCATAGTAGGGAAAATTAGAGATAAGCTCAGGAAATCATGGGTAACCATGAGCAATGGTATGACCCGTGGTAAGGTGGTACGAGCCATTATTGGCGTTCGTAGTAAGAGTTCCAGGGAATGACCAATTTGGCTTGGGAGATACGAGCAGCATGTCACGGTCTAACCCTCATTCTATTCCTAGCACTACAAATTGAAGATCAAATCTTCTCAAGGAAACCTACGGTTCTTCATCACCTTCTTCCCAAATTCTCTTGGGTATTACAACCAAGTTAAGGAATCAATTACCCAGGTATGTAGGGTTATGAATGGGGGGAATCCTTCCACCCCATGCCCTTTTCAAGCTAAATTCCATGATCTCTACCTCTCAAGTTCTAAATTGTAAAATTATAAAGTTTAACCCAATTCAATGAAATATCTATGATCTCTCTGAGTTCAATTCTCTCATTTTTCAATTAATGTGTAATGGCTATTAGGGCAGATTTGATTCTCAATTTACTTTCTAATTTATGATTTCATGTTTATGAAGATTATGTCCTATTTTGCATGATTTATGAATTTTAAGATTATGAGCCCATGATTCCAACTACGATGAATTATCAAAGTATGCATGAATATTTATTAATTCTTAATCTTATGAACTTTGTGATTTCAAGTTATAAAGATTTATTCAAGAATGTATTATTATCATGAAGTTCAAGTTGTAGTATCATGGCCAACTCTATGGCATTCTTTTTATGGTTATTTCACGCATATCAAGTATAATTATGATTTCATGTTTTGGCTAGCCCATGCAAGTTCAAGTATCATTTTCACATTGATGACTATGAGCCATGTGCATGTTTTTTTGAGTAGTTTCTACCACAGAGTAGGGTAGGGGTTTAGGCAAAACCCCGAGTCTCAGAACTACATGCCACCACAGGTATTTATTCATGTTAAGCCCTACGGAATTCACAAGTGATATCACACCTTAATCATTCTTTGGCTTGGCAAGATTGGAACGGCTCTGCCAACTTGAGCGAGATAGTTGGCCATCATGTAAGCTCTCTCATGATGGTCGGTTATGATGAGTCTCCCATAGTTCCTCATATTTTCAGTCACTCATGTTCATGATTTATGATATTATATTTTATGGCATATTTGACCCATTAATCAGTTTACGCGTTTTCACTTATGATTTCAACTACAATATACTATATGATTTCTATTTCTAAACCTTGAATCATTATGTTCAGTTTAGGATGAATATGTAATGATTGTGTATATTTCATGAATATGGATTTTAGCATGATGTCCCTACTCTCATGTTCTATCTTGTTTTATGTTCATGATTTCATAATATCATTTTACTAGCACGTATTACTTTCTCTACATACTCAGTACGTTCAAAATACTGACCGCATACTCTATGCTATATCATCTTATGATATAGGTTCGAGTTACCAGTCTCAGTCCCGACTCTAGTTTGCTCTTACTCCAGTCCAGTATCATCCCCAGTCTTTTTGAGTTCTCATGATCCGAGGATGACAGTCTTGATTCATGTCTCTTTGTTTACGTCTTTTAGTTTCAGATCTAGCGGGCTAGTTGGGGGTGTTGTCTCATCAGTTCATCATATGTGTCACACCCTGAGTCTCACCCTGGATGGGACACGGTACTTGAATTCACAAATAACCCCAAAGTCAACCCCTGGTCTATCATACACCGATATTCTGAGTACATATAAATATAGCGAAAGCTTTAAAGTAAAAATACAAAGCATTCATGAAAAATGAAGCTGAATCATGAAGTTTAAAATATCTGAACAAAACTACAAGTCTGAAAACCAAGTCTGTGTCTGAAAGCCACTACAACTTATGAGTTTTTGGAACAAGCCCCAAGCTAACTCCAAGTCTAAATAAAAGAAAATTAAACTGAATAAAATGATCTTCGTCCTTGAAGGATGAAGACTCACCAATGGATACAACTGAAAACTCCTGGATACGTCTGCTAATGGCGCTGAGACTGAGATTCTGCGGCTGTATCATGAAATGATACAACATAAAAGGTATGCGTCAGTTCTTTGAAAGTACTGAGTAAGCAGGAGAAAACATAACACTGGATATAAACAACTGAACTGAAATGACATGCAATAACCAACTGAAATACTGAATTGAAATAACTGAAATATACTAAGATGGTCAAGATGACCCTGTCTAATGGTCAAGGACATGCCCTAAATCTGAGATACTATATTGAACTGATCTTAACTGACTAATTTTTCAAAGACTGAACTAAGCTGACTAGTGGGAGAGTCTATAACCGACATATAACCACATGAGCTATACGTGGAGTCTGATGTATACACCCCATCAGTAGGACCCAATATACCTTTCCAGGGTATAGAGGCATGAATTGGGTGATCACAAGTCTGGGGCCATGAGTCCAATAAAGTATATCCTACGGTAGCAACGTAGTTTTGGGAACCTGGGTGCGCTGGAACCCCGATCTGCGCGATGCTAAGTCCTACTCCCACTGGATAGTCCTAGACTGAATTATAAGATGATAGCTCAAAATTGGGGCCCGAGACTAGTTAGGAATACCTATCTGGAAGCACCCTGAGAGTCTTATCCGACTGAATTATGTAATTGGGTTCTAAGACTGGTCAGAGCTGCTTATCTGAAAGCGTCGTAACCGTCTAAAGAACAAACTGTAATTATGAAGCTGGGGTCCTAAGGCTGGTCAGAGATTCTTGTCTGAAAGTGTCATGGCCGCCTACAAAACCACTAAAACTGATATTGGACTATTTATGATAACTGGGAGGCACCACTAACACCTCGAGAATTTCTGTAGTCAAACTTATCAACTGACATTTTTGAACAACATTGAGAATTCTAATATTCTGACTGAAACCGAACTATCCTGCAGCTAATTGAGATTTCAATTCATACTAACAATATGAGAATCCACAACATTGATAGAATTAAGCAACAAGGAAGACTAACCCAACCGGCAAAATTCTAGGTGATCTCAGTCAACATTAGGGCTAAAATCATTCTTACACGAAAGAGAATTTGTACGATATCTAGAAAATGGAGAATATCCAACAATCAACTTAAATTATACTCCACAAGCTATAACAGAAACTCACATATAATTCATCCACATTCAAAAGCTCAGGGCTAGAATTCACTTTATGGGAATAACATCAATATAGTTATAAACTAATGGAATCATATCTAAAATAAACATGGATAACATTCTACATGAATTAAAAGCTCTTCACGTTTGAAAGCTTAGGACTAGAATTCATAGAGAAACTAGGCTAAAATTCCCACATAGCTGGCTAAAATTCCTCTGGAGAAAGAAGTTTGAATGGCTGCAATTGGTGAGGAACCCTAGACCTTGTTTGAGAGCTCTTGAGAGAAGACTTATGCAAATTTTTTGAAAATCTGAGTGGGAATGAGGGGAAAGCTGTTTAACCCCTCTAAATCCCTTCAAAATAATTCCAAAACGACATAGTTTAGAATCTAGGAGGTTAGAAAATTATGAAAACACCCTTGATAAACTCGTAGGGAAAACTGATCACCAGTCCCCATGAGGGACCCAATGACCCATGTCCGGTGACCACGACTCATGGTTACAGTCATTGGGTGCACTGCCAAAAACCTCCTGTTGGTCACCACGACTCGTGGTGTACCTAACGACTCGTGGTGATCCACTCGTCAACTACATTGCCAAATTCTCCACTTCCCAACCCATCCTGGACCACGGGTCACCTAACGGGTCGTAACATAGACCATGACTCGTGGTTCCCACTCGTTAGGTACACTACCTACTTTCCCCGACCTTCGATTTGTTCTTGAACATGGATCACATCACGACTCGTGGTCACCCTATTTTTTCCAAATTTTCAACCAAGTCTCAACTCGTGGCCTACCCCACGGATCACAGGACAACTCATTCTGTGATCTGGTGCAGAAAAATTCTGTTTTCTCTGTTTCTACTCCCGGGTATGGTCTTTGAGTTTTTGGGGCATTACAATATGTTTAGTGGCTTTTCAAACAACTATGTATAGACAGTTTAGCATTGTTGACTCATGTTTAGGCTTATGTCTTTATGTTACGCAGACTTCTGCTTATATTATGTTCATGTTCTATTTCCGCTTAGTGATTCTCTTGTTCAGGCTATGTATATGACATGGGTTAGCTTGGAGCCATTTCTGATTCTAGGTCTTATGTCTAAGTTCAGGGTCAGGCTCGGGTCATGATGATTCCACATATAATAAATCTTTAAGTCATCCTTGTACTTAATTTTGAGAAAAAAATTATTTAATTAATTAAAGAACAATGGGATGATACATTCATCTTTAAAATATACATAGGACTACTTTGGGAAAAAGAGGTTGCCTGTACATTAGGATGCGTAATATTTGTCAAGTCTACTTTCGTGTAGTATATGTGCATTAATTGCATTATTTATTAAGTGATTCATTAGTTGCGTCATATTTGTTTTTATGCGTACTAACAGATCTTTCATTTGTTTTAAAGAAGGATAGAGTAACTAATCTTGAGTTTTATTTTTCATAGTTGCACAATTAAATATTTTATAAAAGATTTCCCACATTTAGCAAATTTTAGTTATAGCATCTACTGGAATCCTTTCTCAGCCTCAAATTTACTCTTCACCAAATAGAGTATCTCTTCCTTATCTAGATGATATCTACCAACATTTTTTCATCCCACCACCTACCCATCTGGGGTCCTCAAAATTCATGACAATCTGAAATTTTATAAATTGCGTGCATGTTTGCCTTATAGCATGATATATGCATCTTTGCCCTTCTTCTAAAATTTCTCACATATACAACCATCTATTCACAAGCAACACATAATGTTGTGAGCAGCAAGATGTTTCCTATACTAAGAAGTATTCATCTTTGGCACTCTAACACGGTTATTATAAAATTCAACTGTGTTAATCACACCTACTACTCACTCCCTACCATCATTCATTCCTCTTCAAAAAAATCGACTTGAGTTAAACATCACTGATAATGCTCAAACTCACACCTTCTGACAAAGTATAAGGCGGTCGTTGTTAATAAATAACCCAACTAAGAGGTTGGGGTTGAACCTACAAGGAATAGGGTAAGATCTAGACTAATGCCGGTAATTAAACTTGTTGGTGAGTTATCTCCAAACTGAGGGGTTTTAAAGAAAATAATATTAAAATAAGATTATATTCATGATTTAAATCAAGATTTGCAAAAAAAGGTAAGGGGTAAGTGTTCCTATGGTTCATAACTATTTCGGGTGTACACATGTGATCAATCCCAATGCTTACTTGTAGAACTGATAACTAGAGTTCATCCAAATGACTGGTTCATCCCTATTAGATGACTTTACTCAATCACTAAGTCAGGTCCTCATAAGTGATTTCAAACTAACTATTATCAATATGTTCCGAATATAACTATCCTGTGACCATAACTCAAGTTAATACAATGATCATAAAGATCAAGACTTTATTTTAATTCTCTTTTCCTAATTTCTACTTCTCTAGGTTCAAGCACGTAAAGAGTTGGGGAAAGTCCTAACATTGTACACCGTTAAGAAACGTTTAAAGATGAAGAAAATACAATCAAGCGTTTACCATTGATTTTGAATCACTTTTGTGTAACCCTATTTTGTTAATCCACCATGGTTCCTACAACCCCTAATTGTGGAGGTTTTAGCCTCTCGTGGTTATAAGATTATAATTTGCATTTATAGATAAACACATAGTTAAATATTTACAACAATAATTAGAAGAAAACCATATTTGAATATCAAAGAACAATCTCAAGAACAATGTAGGAATTCAAGAATTTGATCCCAAGAATTGCTCTACAAAACTTGATAAAAATTCACAAATAATATTCTTCACACGTCTACTACTTCGTTTCTATTCTCTCACTAAAATAAAATGTAAAAGCTATTTATACAGACATTAGAAATCTTTTACCAAGAATTTAGGGAATTTTTCATATTGGGCGCCGACTGTGTCACAACTGGACCTACGACCCGTAGTAGGATTGTACAGGTCGTGCCTGCTTCTCGTATGTCCTTGGCTGCTATAGATTTGCCTAAGTGTTGGCAGGCTGGTATGACTCGTACCACATTCCTATGAGTCATACAATGCATCCGTAGTTTGGCCCTGAGAACTCTAACATCTTCTGAAATTTTCCACGAGTGTTGTGGTATGACTCGTACCTTCCTCCTACGACTCGTACGGTTTGTTATGTCTGAAGTTCTGCCAAGTCTTGAAGAATATTTTGAAGTTCACCATGGCTCATGGTATGGGTCATATGTTGATGCTACAATCCGTGAGTCCATCTGTACCAAGAGACTGTCTTTGTGCAATTTCTCTGAATACTTCCACGACTCCACTTACAACTCATACCATCTTGTTACAGCTCGTACTGAGAGTCGTATGTTACTTTACTCTCATACCAGCCTTCTGACTTTCACCATGATTCTCAGTACGGCTAGTACTGAGACTTGTACTTGGCTGTTTTTCTACATTTTTAAGTCTGTTTTGCACATTTTTGCTCCAACACTTATTTTTCCTAGAATCAAAGTAAAAGTACCTCATATCCATATAAACATACCTAATTCCATGCTATTTTCTCAGTTTTAAGCATTGAAAGTGTTGTAAACTCATAGCACATCAACACCCTCAACTTAAGAATTTTTCATGTCCTCACGCAAAGAAAATAAAAACTAAACATGATGCTTGACTAGAAAATAAACCCAAGATACTACAGCTAACATCAACCAAAACTTGCACTATAAACTCAAAAAGCTTTAGACCCTTTTTTCGTGAACCAAATCAGCACATGCACTACAAGCAACCACAAAACATGATAAATAGGGATCAAGATATATCATCTAGCTATTAACAGATAGTCAAGTCATCATCAATGCATTTTTCACAAACCACTGGTAGAGTTAAACACAAACCATGTACCCTCACAGCAAATGAAGTCCCCCACTCATAGATATAGTAAAATATGAAACATGGGACTGATGAAGTAAGTCTCTCACTCTCATAAAGAAGTTCTAAATACTGCATATCGGATACCATAAGCTTGCCCTTATTTTCTCTACTTCGGTTTTTCAGATGATCAGGCTAGGACCACTATAGGACTTGCTTTGGCTTGTAATATAGGATTTCGGGATGGGTATGATATATATGAAATCTTTTTAAGTGACTAAACCCTTCCTTGTCACTACATACATGTGGCTCCATTTCTTTATTCATTTTTTCACTCTTTTTGTTTTCTTTCCACTTTTTCCTCCCTTTTCACCCCTTTTATGCACTTGTATGAGTGTGGTGTGTTTCTTCAAGTTTTTCATACATCATTCTCTTTTTGTATTTTCTTTTTTAATTTTTCTCTTTTTTCTTTTTCTTTTGTCACATCACATCTCATTTTTCACCAAGTATAGAACATTAGCGCCGCTTTAACCCTCCAATGCAAGAAGTAGTAAAGAAGGAGATCATCAAGTGGCTAGATGCTGGAGTGATATATCCCATCACAGATAGCAAGTGGGTAAGCCCGATACAGTGTGTATCGAAGAAAGTTGGGATCATAGTGGTGCCCAACAAAAAGGACGAGCTGATATCAACACGTCCAGTCACAGGGTTGCGTGTATGCATGGATTACAGGAAACTCAACCACTGGACCCAAAAGGACCACTTTCCAATGCCATTCTTAGTTAGATGCTTGACAAACTGGCAGGTAGAGGTTGGTACTATTTTCTTGATGGTTATTCAGGATATAATCAGATTACCATTGATCCAGAAGACCAGGAAAATACGACATTTACTTGTCCGTATTAAATGTTCGCTTTCAGAAGAATGCCATTCTGATTGTACAATGCACCAGCCACATTCCAGCGCTGCATGATATCTATATTCTCAGACATGGTGGAGGACACCATTGAAGTATTTATGGACAACTTCTCTGTTGTAGGTGATTCATTCGAATCTTGCATCGACCACTTGGGCAAAGTATTGAAAAGATGTGAAGAAACTAATCTGGTTCTAAACTGGGAAAAATGTCATTTTATGGTTAAGGAGGGAATAGTGTTGGGTCATAAAATCTTGGGAAAGGGGATTGAGGTGGACAAGGTAAAAATTGAGATTATAGCTGGTTTTCCACCCTCTATTTCCATAAAAGGGGTCAGAAGCTTCCTAGGGCATTCAGGATTCTACAAACAATTCATCAAGAACTTTTCAAAATTGCACAGCCATTGTGAAAATTGCTTGAGAAGGAGGTAAAGTTCTTGTTTGATGAGGCATGTCTAAGGGCTTTTGAGTGCTTAAAAGAGAAACTCACCACTACTCCTATCATCATAGCTCCATATTGGTCTCTTCCATTTGAGGTAATGTGCAATGCTAGTGGTGTTGCTCTTGGTGCTGTTTTGGGCCAAAGAAGAGCAAAGATTTTTCATTCGTATGCTAGTAAAACACTCAATACAACCTAGAAGAATTACACGGTCACAGAACAGGAGCTATTGGCGGTGGTATGTTCATTCATAAAATTTCGAGCATACTTGCTTGGAACCAAGGTGATCATTCATACAGACCATCCCGCTTTGAGGTACCTCATGTCAAAAAAAGATGCTAAACCCAGATTGATTCGGTGGGTGCTCTTGCTCCAAGAATTTAAGTTTGAGGTTAAAAATCGGAAGGGAACGAAAAATCAAGTAGTGGATCATCTATCCAGGCTTGAGTCTGAAGCTAGGGCAAGGGAGGAGGTTGATATTAATGATGCCTTCCCAGAAAAATAGGTACTGGCTGCATCGCAGGATTTGATTCCCTAGTTTGCCAACTTTGCAAATTACTTTGTTAACAATATGATACCGGCAGACCTGACTTCTCGGCAGAATAAAAATTTCTTATTCGATGCCCGAAGATATTACTAGGATGAACCATACTTATTTCGCATTTGCACAGATATGATCATTCCCAAGTGTGTGCTTGAAATAGAGATGTTGAGCATTCTGGAGGCCTGTCATTCATCTCCAGTTGAGGGTCATCATAGTGGTATCAGAACTACACATAAGATTTTACAATGCGGATATTATTTTCCCTCTATTCATGAATATGCATATGATTACGCAAAGTCCTGTGATCAATGCCAAAGGCTGGGCGGTATTACCCTTAAACATGAGTTTTCATTCACCCCCATCTTGGAAGTTGAGTTGTTTGATGTGTGGGGCATCAATTTCATGGTCCCATTCGTTAGCTCATATGGAATGAAATACATCTTGGTGGCAGTGGATTATGTCTCCAAATGGGTGGAGGCTATTGGACTACCAAACAATGAAGACAAAAGTGTTACAACATTCCTACGGAAGCACATCTTCGCCAGGTTTGACACTCCTAGAGCTATTATCAGTGATGGTGGATCTCACTTCTGTAACCGCCTCTTCAGGACCCTGTTAGAAAAATATGGTGTCAAGCATAAGGTGGCCATACCTTACCATCCTCAGTTAAGTGGACAAGTGGAAGTTTCGAACAGGGAAATCAAGACCATCCTGGCCAAAATAGTGAATACTAGCCGAACAGATTGGTCTAGAAAGCTCGATGATGTGCTGTGGGCTTAACGAACAGCTTATAAGACCCCCATTGGTTCATCTTTGTACCAACTGGTTTATGAAAAATCATGTCATTTACCGATTGAACTAGAGTATAAGGCGCTATAGGCTCTGAAAAAGCAGAATATGAACTGGAATGAGGCAGGCAAGCTGAGGCTTAACCATCTCAATGAGTTGGATGAGTTCTGACTTAGAGCTTATGAGAGTGCAGTCGTTTATAAAGCAAGGATGAAGATTTACCATGATAATAAGATTGCAAGAAGGGGATTTACCCCAGGTGATTTGGTCCTACTGTTCAACTCAAGGCTCCGGTTGCACCTTGGGAAGTTGAAATCTAGATGGATGGGATCCTACAAAGTGGTACATGTGTCCTCATACGGTGTAGTGGAACTTGAGAATAAAGAAGGAAAAAGGTTCAAAGTGAACAGGAAAAGAATAAAGTTGTATCTCGGATACATGGAGGAATTAAGAGGAATAGAGGTAGTATACCTTAATGATGCCTGAAGAGTCACAAAAGTCACATCGTGTTGCGATGTTAAATCAAAGTTGCATGGGAGGCAACCCATGAATGGTCAAGTCTGAGTAGTCATAGGTATGTGCCCTTCCCCCTGTTCTTGTAGTTCATGCTTCGAGGACGAAGCACAATTTTCAAAAAGGGGAGGGAGTGTACTTGTAATTTTTGGGATTTTTTGGATTCAGTCCGAGGGTTTTTCCTGCAGTGTTTCCTTTTCCTCGGGCATGTTATTTAGTAGAACCAGCATGTTTAGGATTTTATTGTCTTATTTTGTGATTTTTGTTTAATTAGGAAATAACTTAGGAGTACTCAGCCAATGAAAGTGCACTAGTTTTGAATTTTTGAAAAAAATTGACCCTGTTTAAAGTTTTTTGATGTATTAGATATGTATTTGTGATTGCATGCATGATTTCTGTAGATCTTTTGATGTCATTTATTGTATTAGCATGAGTAGTCTTGTTATTCCATGTGTAAACCAGACAGGTAAAGTGAATATAAGCCACGTGCCATGAGTGAGTGAGGTTTGATATTTAGCTCAGTACTGTGTTGAAGATCTAGAACTTACTTGGGTGGTCTTTGCATAGGCTAAGAATGGTTGGTTAGGATATGGTCGTAGGCTATTTTCTTGAAGCTCACTTTTAGCCTAAATGACCCTACCAAAATTATATGATTCCCTTGATCCAAATTTTGAGTCTTTAATAGACCATTTTTCTTTGATTAACCATGAGCCATACCCATTTCTTTATAATGAACTTATTTTTGCCCTGGTCCTTCCTTGGACATTATGAACCCCAACATATGCAAATTGACTAAGTTGAGGGTGGCTAGAGTAGGGGTGCATAAATGGTGGGAACGAGGAAAAGGTAAAGAAAAGAGAAAAGGTGAAAAATGAGGTGTGGTGTGACAAATAAAAAAAGAGATTAAAAAGTTGAAAATCTTGAAAAAGAAAATTCAAAAGAAAAAAAATACTTGAAAAGGTTGAAAATGCACCACACCCATACAAATGCATACAAAAGAGGTGAAAAGGGAGGAAAAGGAATAAGAAGAAAAGAGGGTGAAATAGGTGAATGGTGAAGCCAATGTGTGTAGTGCCAAGGAAGGGTTAGTCACTCAAAAATCTCTCATATTTATCATGTCCAGCCCTAAAGATTACATTACAAGCCACAGCAAGTCCTATAGTGATCCTAATCTGACCATCTTACAGACTGAAGTAGAGAAAATAAGAGCAAGCCTATGATATCTGATACACAATACTTGAAACTTCTTTGTGAGAGTGAGAGTCTCTCTTGTTTAGTCCCATGCAATATCTGAAACTATAAATGTGAGTGGGGACTTCATTTTTTGTGAGGGAACATGGGTTATGTTTAGTTTTACCATTTATCTGTGCGAAAAGCATCAGTGATGAATT
Organism: Datura stramonium; assembly: GCA_018107945.1. NCBI lineage: Eukaryota > Viridiplantae > Streptophyta > Magnoliopsida > Solanales > Solanaceae > Datura > Datura stramonium. Next base: position 49,860 of record JACEIK010004960.1, read on the forward strand.
GATTGACTATTGATAGCTAGAAGACATTTCTTGATCCCTGCTTAGCATGTTTTGTGGTTGCTTATGGTACATTAGCTCATCATGGTTCATAGAAGACGGGTCAAAAGTTGTTGAATGTGTAGAGAAATTTTTGTTAGGTATTGGCTATAGTATCCTAGGTTTATTTTCTAATTGAGCGTCGTATTTAGTTTTTTCCTTTCTTTGCCTGAGGACATGCAAAAGTCTTAAGTTGAGGGTGTTGATGTGTTGTGAGTTTACAACACTTTCGACGCTCAAAACTAAGAAAATAGCATGGACTTAG
>JACEIK010004960.1:78793-91216 GCA_018107945.1 Datura stramonium
ATGTCTCTGGTTAGCTGTTATTACATACACAGGTGGCTATAGGCCCAGTCGGCCGGAGGCTGTGTTTACAGCCGTTATATAGCCCGTTGTTCCCAGAAATAAGAAATAGAGCTAGCCAGGCACCAGTTGTGCCTAGGCTCACCAGTTAGCAGTCTAGGTCCTACTAGGGCACCAGGTGCCAGTCATACCTCCCAAGGCGGGGCGTGACACCCTAGCTGTTGTTCGATCTGCTTGATAGCTATAGCATGTGAATCCACTCTCTGACCTATGCTCAATATATCAGTACGGATGTCTTTCAGCTGGTCATCTGTGGATCTCACCTTATTTCGCATCTCAGCCATCATGCTCTCTAACTTCAACTATCCATCCTTCCCCTCACGTGTATTAGGAGGCACGTACAATCCAGCTCAGTTGTTGCGTTAACCATCATTCCTTCTCCAATCTCCCTTGCGCTCACGATCTCGGTTTCTATCTCTATACCCATTTTGATTGTAATTGTCTCTATATTGGTTCCGACCTTGGTTTCCAGAACCTTGGTGCCAAGTGTCTTGTCCAGACCCTTTGGCGTTGGCTCGAAAACCTGCCACCTAGTTGTCCAAGAAGTTTGCATCCTCCTCATAATCTTAGTGGTCCAACCCTGGCTCCTGCCCCTGTGTCCCCACTGCGTTAACCTTTCTGGCTCCATATCCCATGATGTGCTTAGTAAGCAAGTCCAATGATGTGCGCATATGAATAAATTCCTGGTCACGTTCTTCCTCCTTCCGTCGTTGGTCTGTAGTTAAACCAACAGAATATGTACCAGCCATTGCTTCTGCTTCCCAGGTGTTCCATACTCTATTTGTCTTGGTTACTTTGTCTAGAAATGTGGCAGCTTGCTCTCTGGTGTGGTTCATCGGTGCTTCTCCCGCCACTGTGTCTGCTACTGCTTTTGTACTGTTGTTCAATGATCTATACAAAATCTCCAACAAACTGTCATCAGGAATTTTGTGGTTTGGGCACTTGGTCAACTTCTTCTTGAACCTCAACCAGGTTTCATGAAGTGCCTCAGTCTTCAGTTGTCGAAAATTATAAATTTCGTCTTTAAGTTGCATCATCCTGGATGGTGGAAAGAATCTCTCTAAGAAAGCTTAATTGAGCTCCCTCCAGTTGGTAATGGATTCGTTGGGCAACTATGATAACCATAATGTGGCTTCCCAGACAGAGAAAAGGGGAAGAGTCTTAGCCGTACAGTATCCTGGCTGACTCCAGGCAACCTGTACGCCTTGCATATTCCAAAAAAGTTCATCACGTGTAGGTTGGCATTATCATTTTCGTGACCACTAAACACCCCTTTCATATTCAATAATTGGACCATGGTGCTAGTGATGTAAAATTTTGCCCCAGCAAGCAATGTTGGTGGTACGATAGCTCCGGTTGACCCGACTTAATCAATGTCCAGGTCATCTTCATCGAAGAATTGAGGGGCATATCTTTAACCTCCATTGCCCCTTCCATGGTGACTAGCATTAACAATACTAGTGTTCTTTTGCTTTCGAGAACCAACAGAATCAGGGGGTTTCCACTCCAATGGATACTTGGCATTCACCAAGAGACAACCTGTGGATATTGAAGAATAAAAAGAAAACGTAACTTGGGAAATAACAACCAAAAGTCAAATACAAGAAATAAATCTAATCTTAGTCGTATTCTCCGGCAATGGCGCCACTTTTTAATAACGCTCAAACTCACACTTCCGACAAAGTATGAAGTGGTCGTTGTCAATAAAGAACTCAACTAAGAGGTTAGGGTCAAACCCACAGGAAATAGGGTAAGATCTATACTAATGCCGGTAATTGAACTTATTGGTGAATTATCTCCAAATTGAGGGGGTTTTAAAGAAAACAATATTAAAACAAGATTATATTCGTGATTTAAATCAAGATTTGCAAAAAACTAGGGTAAGTATTCCCCATGGTTCATAACTACTTTGGGTATAGAAACGTCCATGCTTACTTGTAGAACTGATAACTAGGGTTCATCCAAGCGACTGATTCGTCCCTATTGGATGACTTTACTCAATCACCAGGTAAGGTCTCATGAGCGATTTCAAACTAAACGTTATCAATATGTTTCGAATTTAACTATCTTGTGACCACAACTCAAGTTAATACAATAATCATAAAGATCAAGGAATTGTTGTAATTCTCTTTTCCTAATCTCTACTTCTCTAGGTTCAAGCAAGTAAAGAATTTGGACAAGTCCTAATATTGTAAACCGTTGAAACGTTTAAAGATGAAGTGTTACACCCCGTAAATTTCCATAGTACGATCTTCGTATGCGTATGTACATTGAGAAATATAGCATACAAAACACCCGGGAGGGAGCCCGGGAGATGAGCACACGAGTGAGTCGTCAAATGGATGGGGGGAGGAGGCCAGGAGGCCGGCGCGCTGGGCGCCGCGTCATGTGGCCTGCCTTGGCACATCACGCCCGTGCTGCACCATGATGGGGGGCATGCTGCACACCCCCTGCCACCCCCCAAATATTATATAAGTCCCTCTTATTTATGTTAAATCATTAGATAACATTTCCCCTCGGCCAAAATAGAGATCACCCGCGTTTTTCATCAAGTTTTCTTCGAATTATGTTGTCAAACATCATCCAAATGTAAATTAACTTTAGATAACATGTCCTAGGCATACGAGAAGCATTTCTATGGAGTTATTTCTTGAAAATTCGCTCGGTGTATTGGAACCCCGCCGAGTAAAGATTGTTGGAATTGCTTCAAATTGAATCCAAAAAGGCCGGAATTGCTTCAAATTGAATCCAAAAAGGCCACAGGCATCAGGTAAGCATTTCTCCCTTCTGAACTCTCGAGAAATTATAGGTTTTCATTGAGTTATTCATAGTTGAATTATAGTTGATATTATTATTGAAAGATATTGTTATTGGCCGAATTTAGTATTGAAACTAGCCTTATTCTCTCAGTATAAGGACTGAAGTTGAGCGGAACTGCTGGTTTCAGGTTGGAACTAATCAGTTAAATGAGAATCGGCATTCGAGATATGTTAAGGCTTATTCCTTCGGCAAGTTATTATCATCGTACAATGATATGATTTATGTTTCAAAGCATAGACATCGATCCTACTTGTTGTAATTAGTTATTGCTATTATATAATATCCATATATATCGTGGTTAGCTGCTATCAGTAGATTATAATTACATATGTTGTGGCTAGCTGCTAGAAAGCATATTAAGAGTATATTTGCAGCATCCATCATCGGGAAAGAAGAGGTTAAGGGTGACTCATGCTAGAAGCGTCATAGAAATTCCTTTTCCCTTCTGTTCACCAAGTTAGTAAAAATGATGTTTTGCTGCCATCCCTAGGCTTCAGATGTTTAGGGGTAATAGTTGGGCCTGAGTTAGTAAGCTGAACAACATAGGCACATTTGGGCGATATAACTATCAGTTCGGCGCCTGTATTGTCAGTAGAGCTCGTCCAGAGATTGGCGTACCTTGACGCCTCCAGAGACAGAATTATATTAGTATGGCCTTACCCCAGAGTCAGTGGCACTAGAGTTGCCTAGAGCGTTGAGGGTCAGTCTGCCACATAGTGGCTATCGCCAATGACAGTTAGTTTCAGTCGACGTGGTGCTTATCGTATAGGTTACTCAGGACACCACCTCAGTTGTACCAGCCTGATAGAGTAGTAGATACTCTAAGGGGGGAAGTTTTGTTAGTTTCTAGATACTGGGCCAACGCCCCAGCCTACTCTTATCAGATATTCAGGTACAGGTTGTCGGGAATGGCTAAGTCCATATAAACAAACCTACGAGGTTAGGAATCTCCCAGAAAAGGCATACGAAATCAGAACAGACTCAGTTAGTGTCTCAGGGACTAGAACCATAGTATTATAGTATTACCCCCAGGCCAAGAGTTATAATAAGCTGCCTATGGGAGGTTAGGGATTACTGCTCAGGAGCATATCCGATTAGTAGCAGCCCTACGGTTGTTCTACGTAGTGTACAAGTATTCCATAGTAAGCCTATTATGGTCGGATATTATGAATAGAGTTGAGACGACAGTGATGACATAGCAACCCTTGCCAGAGTTAACCCTAGCTAGATTAGGTTTTCCTTATGACATTGGATTATTAGATGTTATTGCCTATAGGGCTATGCTTGTAGGGGCAGTATGATGTCCGAAATGACCAGATTGAGGCCTTGAGGGCTATATTGAGTTCCATCAGATTGAGGCCGTGAGGGCCATATTGAGTGCCATCATATTGATGGTTGTGAGGGCCGTGTCAAGCTCCACCAGATTGAGGCCATGAGGGATGTATTGAGTTGCACCAGATAGAGGCCGTGAGGGTCGTATCCAGTTACAACAACTACTATATGATCCATAGTCGATCCAAGGCTCGAGATCCAGCTACAATAGTTATATTATGGCCCATAGTCGAACCAAGGCTCCGGGTCCAGTTACATAGCCCAAATAGCTCAGACAAAGATACAGTTACAGGAGCCTAGATGGCTTAGACACAGTTACAGGAGCCAAGTAGCTCAGATACAGTTACAGGAGCCCAGATGGCTCAGATACAGCTACAGGAGCCCAGATAGCTCTGATACAGTTAAAGTAGCCCAGATGGCTCAAATACAGTTACAGGAACCCCGAAGGCTCAGATACAGTTACAGTTACTTGCAGAGTCTATGGGGTACCAATAGGTATATATAGACTGATTGGCACCTGCGAGGCTTATGGGGGCCCAAGTAGGTTATTTTGTGCTGCTTGTACCTTCCCGGCTTATGGGGACCAAGTTAGGTTCTTGTTTGTAAATTTGTCTGCCATTTATAGCTTATGAATGAATAGTCATACAGTTTTAGCTCATACACAAGTAGTGACTTACTAGATGCAGGTTATGGAAAGTAAAGCTTACAGGTTAACTTCTGGCCCTTATAACTGTTCACTTTCAGTTTTTATCAGTTTTACTTAGCTTCTGTTATTGCCTTACATATTCGGTACATATTGTACTGATGCCCAACTACGGGGCGCTGCATACTTGCCTGTAAGTTTAGACAGACAGAGTTTGGGACCTCTATTTATAGCTATTCAAAGTCAGCAAGTCGGCCAGTTTCTTTCATTCGAAGCTGCCAGGTTGTAGAGAGTACATATTTTCATTTATATGGCATTTGGGTAGGTCGGGGCCTTGTCCCGACCATTATTCCTATTCTTAGGGGCTTGCAGACTACAATCCTCAGTCAGTTGGTTGTTGTTGGCCGTGTGGGCCCCATGTATGTCTTATTTTACGTGTTGGTCGTGTGGGGCCCCATATAGCTGCCTGTTTTCATTCCTATTATAACTAGACAATATGGTGGGCTTGTCGACCTGCATAGGATCCCTGTTATTGCATTGTTGTTGGTTAGCTATCTTCATTTACAGGTGGCCTTGTCCGTCAGAGGCTGTATTTACAGTTGAGATATAGCCCGTCATTTTCTTGAATTAAGTTACAGGCGTGCACTAGAAGTGCACCAGGTCAGTCCAGATCCCAGTGTGGCATTAGGTGCCAGTTATGCCTCCCAAGGTGGGGTGTGACAAACTTGGTATCAGAGTAGTTCATATCCCAGAGAGTATGAAAGCCGTGTATAGTAGTCTTTTTTATAAATATGTTGTGTTCCACATTTTATAAGCAGGAGGCTACGAGACATGATGGTATGGTTACCCCTCCTTCTCAAATCATGCTATAGAGCCGAGTTGGATAGGGATGAGTCCCTATATTTTCTTTCTTATTTCTGTCTAAAGTCATGTTTAATATGGAACATACTTCAGCCAGCCGTAAGTCAGCGATAACAGAAGGAGAGGGTATCAATGACGTGCCATAATTGGAGGGAAACAGTTAGCCTAAGGGCAAAAGCAGACGTCTTTTAATCACCCCAGCACCCTCTCGGAGCACCAGGAACCTCATAAGATAATAGATATTCCAGCACAGTCTCCAGTTCTTTTTATAGCCTCAGGGTAAGAGGTCAGTAATATGATATATGCATGAGTTGGTTTACTTAGTATATATTTAGAATTAGACAGGAGTGACAGTTAATATTGAATCACCTGAGAGGTATTAAAGAAGTGGAAAATTTCAGGATTCTTATCCCCAACTCTTGGGAGGTAGTAAAGTTCCATACCTCAGCCATACCGTAGTAAGATAAGGCTACTTCCTGCCTCCCAGCCTTTTCTTAGTATGACAGAAAGCGTAAATATGATGTTGCCCAGTATGAATAGTAAAGAGGGCTAGAATCGTTGATTCCAGAAAAACGTTAGAAATGATTATGACCCCTAGTGTTCAAATAAGTTACCTAGACCCTCATAGCTGTAAATCAGGAGGGTAGGAAAGATTGTTAGTAACATACAAATGTGGGCGAGAGTTCATAAGCAGCAAACTCCCAGCAATAGCAAAGTTTAAGATAGAAATAGATTATCCCCATCGCGGTGTGTCGATGACGGTAAGAAATACCTGTAGAATAATGGCTATGGCCATAGTTTTCTATGTCGAAGGACAGAAAAAATATATGAATGAAACCAGCCCGATTGTGGGTCAGAATGATGTAGGTCAATAGATTTGGCTAGTAGTATCCTTAGTAGTAAGATGCAGGAGGCATGAGCCCCAGATCTTAGCCCCTAGAAGAAAGGGGAAGACATGAGTATCTAACTTTGTACCCCTAGTTTTGGAGGCAGGTGAGTGATGGTATGGAGACCCTAACCTAGTGTAGTCAGAGATAAGGCCCAAAAGAAGGAGCCACTGGCCCTCGAGATAGTGAGGGATAGAGTCTTGAGACCCGGAGGCCGACTCCATGTTCTAAATATAGCATAGTTTCGTCAGTAGATTATAGCAGGGCATACCATGCCCGTCATTTCCCCCACTTGAGTTTGACGAAAGCGTGCTATGTTATAAAAGAGATTTAATACTAGCACGGGAAGAAGATGGATATTGTTGTGTTGTGACACAGAGCCTTGATGACCAGCAAGAGCAAGCTAGGTAGCAGAAACTGGGCGGGCTAACTAAGAGAATAGTCGTTCCTGCATGAAAAGTGAGAAGTAGACAATATGAATAAAGCTATAAGTTTACCTCGTACCAGGCGTAAATGTGATCCTAGTGTGTTGTTGTATTGTGACACAGAGCCCTAATGACCAGCAAGAGTAGGCTAGGCAGCAAAAATCAGGCGGTCTAACTCAGAGAATAGTCGTGCCTGCGTGAAAAGTGAGAAGTATACAATATGAATATAGTTATAAGGTTACCTCGTACCAGGCGTAAATGTGATCCTAGTGTGTTGTTGTTGAGAAGCTAATGAGGTTAACTTATTTCTTGCCAGATAGAATGACGTTTCAACTAAAACTACCCCGAATTGAATGTGAAAGAAACATTTTGGCTATATGGTATCTCAGTGTCGATTAACTTATGGCAAAGGGGAACAACCCACAGCTAAGTTTAGGAAGAGTTATCAGGGTAGATTGGAACGCATGTTAATTTAAGTACCTCCCCTCATCCCCAAATAAATAGCCAAGTAGAGCACACGAATCAGACACCCGGAGTTATGTTAAAGGTGGGAATTTAGGTTTCCGATAGGATGGCATAAAGAAGGTAAGTCGGGAATAATTGAACCGAGCATACTACATTAGCCAGAGGGAGATAGTTAAACTAATTCGTAGATTTGCACCGGCAGCTCGAGGTCACCGGAAGTCCTACTCTAGCATATGGAGAAATTAGAAATTGAAGTAATAACTGGATGTTCCTTCAAACTTTGCCAATGAAGAGCGTTATGATGACAAGCAGGGAAATCCAGCCCTAGATTCGTTAAATTATATTGGGTCCTCCGGGGAATTGGCCAAGTGGCCCATGAGATAGAATTGCCTTCGGGGCTAGGATCTGTTTATCAATATTAGCAAGTGCGTAGAAGACTTTTTCTCAGATTGACCCAGTTAGAGATACTCAAGGTACAGAAGCGATATTCCATGAAGGGACTTCAATAGTTATATTAGATGGTCAGATTTGGGGGAGCTAATTTGAGAACCAAAGTAGTAGCTTACCACAGTATCGTGAGGGAATAGAAATATAACAGAAATGAATTGAAAAACTATGAATGATGCAAAGTTTGGATAGTTCCAATTGTTCCAGGTCCTATGACTAAAGTATACAGACTTAATCAATTCTACTTAAGGTATAATAGTTTCAGATGTTGCATAGTTGACTTTTTTGCTATTGTTGACAGTTGGTTACATACATGTAGTACTATTGTGTTCTTTAGCTGCTGATAGCGCCCTGTGAGGCGCCAGTGTTGGAGTTTTCTGCGTTATAGGTTTTCGGATAGTCCATATTATAGAGGAGACTCTACCGAAATTTTTCTGGCATTAGCTAAAAGAGTTGAGTCCTGTAGTCCTGAAGATTACATTCGAGGACGAATGTTACTAAGGGGGGAAGGATGTTACACCCCATAAATTTCCATAGTACGATCGTCGCATGTGCATGTACATTGAGAATTTTAGCATATAAAACATCTGCGAAGAAGCCCGGGATATGAGCACACGAGCGAGTCGTCAAACGGATGAGAGGTCGAGGCCAGGAGGCTAGCGCGTTGGGCACCGCGTCGCATGGGCCGCCTTGGTGCAGACACTGGCACGTCGCGCCCATGGTGCAACACGATGTGGGGAGCACTGCATACCCCCTTCCACCGCCCAAGTATTATATAAGTCCCTCTTATTTATGTTAAGTCATTAGATAACATTTCCCCTCGGCCAAAACAGAGTTCACCCGCATTTTTCATCAAGTTTTCTTCGAATTACACCGTCAAACATCATTCAAATGTAAATTAACTTCAAATAACAAGTCCTAGGCCTATGGGAAGCATTTTTATGGAGTTATTACTCAAAAATTCACTCAGCGTACTGGAACCCCGCCGAGTAAAGGTTGTCAGAATTTCTTCAAATTGAATCCTAAAGGTCCATAGGCATCAGGTAAGCATTTCTCCCTTCGGAACTCTAGAGAAATTGTGGGTTTTCACAGAGTTATTCAGAGTTGAATCATAGTTGATATTATTATTGAAAGATATCGTTATTGGCCGAATTTAGTATTGAAACTAGTCCTATTCTCTCAGTATAAGGACTGCAGTTGAGTGGAACTGCTGGCTTCAGGTTGGAACTAATCAGTTAAATGAGAATCGTCAATCGAGGTATGTTAAGGCTTATTCCTTTAGCAAGTTATTCTCATCGTACAATGATAAGACTTATGTTTATGAGCATAAACAACGATCCTACTTGTTGTAATTAGCTGTTGCTAGTATATAAGATCCATCTATGTCATGGTTAGCTGCTATCAGTAGATTATGATTACATATGTTATGACTAGCTGCTAGAAAACATATTAAGAGTATATTGCAGTATCCTTCGTTGGGAAATAACAGGTTAAGGGTGACTCACACTAGAAGCGTCATAGAAATTCCTTTGCCCTTCTGTTCACTGAGTTAGTAGAAACGATGTTTTGCTGCCATGCCTAGGCTTCAGTTGTTTTAGGGTAATAGTTGGGCCTGTGTAAGTAAGTTGAACAGCATAGGCCTAGCCGTGCTATATAACCATCAGTTCGGCGCCTTTATTGTCAGTAGATCTCATCCAGAGACCGTTGGCGTACCTTGACACCTCTAGGTTAAGAATTATGTTAGTATGGCCTTACCCCAAAGTTGGTGGCACTAGATAGTGGCTATCACCAGTGACAGTTAGTTTTAGTCGACGTAGTGCTTATCGTACAAGTCACTCAGGGCACCACCTTAGTTGTACCATCCTGATATAGTAGTAGATACCCTAAGGGGGGAAGTTTTGTTAGTAGATAGATACAGGCCAATGCCCCAGCCTACACTTATCAGATATTCAGGTACAGGTTGCCGGGAATGGCAAAGTCCAGATAAACACACTTACGAGGTTAGGAATCGCCCAGAGAAGGCATACGAAATCTGAACAAACTCAGTTAGTGTCTCAGGGACTAGAACCACAGTATTACAGTATTACCCCCAAGCCAAGAGTTATCATAAGCTGCCTATGGGAGGTTAGGATTGACTACTCAGGAGCATATCTAATTAGTAGCAGCCCCACAGTTGTTCTACGTAGAGTACAAGTATTCCAGAGTAAGCATATTATGGTCAGTTGTTACGAATAGAGTAGCAACCCTCGCCAGAATTAACCGTAGCTAGATTGGGTTTTCCTTACGACGTTGGATTGTTAGATGTTATTGCCTATAGGATCATGCTTATAGGGGAAGTATGATGTCCGAAAGGACCAGATTGAGGCCGTGAGGGCCATATTGAGTTCCATCATATTGAGGCCGTGAGGTCCATATTGAGTTCCATCACATTGAGGCCGTGAGGGTCGTATCGCGCTCCACCGGATTGAGGTCGTGAGGGCCGTATTGAGTTACACCTGATAGAGGTTGTGAGGGTCGTATCTAGTTACAAAAGCTGTAGTATGATCTATAATCGAGCCAAGGCTCGGGATCCAGCTACAACAATTATATTATGGTCCATAGTCGAGCCAAGGCTCGGGGTCCAGTTACGCAGCTCAGACACATATATAATTACCGGAACCCAGATGGATTAGATACAGTTATAGGAGCCCAGATTGCTCAGATACGGTTAAAGGATCCCGGATGGATCAAATACTATTACAGGAGCCCAGACGGTTCAAATACAGTTACAGTTACTTACAGAGTCTATGGGGTACCAATAGGGGTATAGACTTATTGGCACCTGTCGAGGCTTATGGGGGCTTAGGTAGGTTATTTTGTGTTTCTTGTACCTTCCCGACTTATGGGGGCCAGGTTAGGTTCTTGTTTGTAAATTTGTCTGCCAGTTATAGCTTATGAATGAATAGTTGTATAGTTTTAGCTCATACATATGTAGTGACTTACTAGATTCAGGTTATGAAAAGGAAAGCTTACAGGTTAACTTATGTCCCTTATTACTATTCACTTTCAATTTTTATCAGTCTTACTCAGCTTCTGTTATTGCCTTACATATTCGGTACATATTGTATTGACGCCCAACTATGGGGCGCTGCATACTTGTCTGCAGGTTTAGACAGACAGAGTTTGGGACCTCCATTAGCAGTTGTTCTCAGTCAGAAAGTCGGCCAGTTCCTTTCATTCAGAGCTGCCAGGTTGTAGAGAGTACAATTTTTTTTATTTATATGGCATTTGGGTAAGCCAGCGCTCTGTCCCAACCATTATTCTTATTCTTAGAGGCTTGCAGACTATAGTCCTCAGTCTGTAGGTTATTGTTGGTTGTGTGGGGCCCATGTATGTCTTATTTTATATGTTGGTCGTGTGGGACCCTGTATAGCTGACTATTTTCATTCGTGTTATAACTAGACAACATGGTGGTCTTATTGACCTGCATAGGATCCCTGTTATTGCATTGTTTTTGGTTAGCAATCCTCCTTTATTGGTGGCCTTGTCGGCCAGAGGCTGTATTTACAGCCGAGATATAGCCCATTATTTTCCTGAATTAAGTTACAGGCATGCACCAGAAGTGCACCAGGTCAGTCAGGTAAGTCTGATGTGCCATGATTTTATGTCACTTTCGACGCTTAAAACAAATAAATTATGCACATTCCAACTATGTTTACAAGGTATGATGTGTTTTGTGCTTAATGTTGCAGTAAAACAGGTTCGGAAGTGAACTGGACAAAATAATGCTGAAAATAATTTAAAGGGTGACTGTCAGGCACTTTACGAGTCGTTAGCACGGGCAAAAGTTGAAGTTCAAAGAAAAAGAGACAGTGGACCTGACGAGTTGATGGAATGACTCGTTACACTAGGTAACGAGTCGTGAGGTCAACCGTGAAGGCTGAGAGACGAAATCTTAACAAAGTGACCAGTGTAGTTGATGACAGACATAACGAATCGTCACATGAAGGAACGACTCGTTGGCAAATCACAGGGACCAACTGTAAGGTGCACTGGATTTTTGGAGGAATGAGACCACGAGGGACCTAAAGACTCGTGCTAAGGCACGACGAGTGGTTAGGAGATCCATTGCCACGATTGGGTACGTTGCTAAGGACGAATGTTTTAAGCAAGGCACGACTTGTCAGAGGGCCAAACGAATCGTCACCAAGCCCGTTGCCACTGCCGACTTGGTTTCTAGTTTTAATTAGGAAAAGGATTTCTTGGAACTATAAATACACAGTTTAGGTTTATTTTTGAAGGATGATTAGTTACAGTTAGAGAGTAATTGAGAGAGCCAATTTTATTAGTTTTCAACTAGGATTTTGGTATTGATCAATTGTTCTTGAGTCAAGAAACAAAAGCAACATTGGAGTTTATTCATCAATTTTGGAGTTTTTATTCAATCTACGTGGTTTTTCTTCTATGATAATTTGTAAGTTGCAATTATGATTTATTCAATAATTTG
>JACEIK010004961.1:0-17771 GCA_018107945.1 Datura stramonium
CTTTAGGTCTAGTTAATGATCTGTTAGCCAGCTACAACATGATGGTCATTGGGCATGGTACATGATACGTGGTGATTTTACCATGCATTCTAGCATTTTATAGGAGTGTTTCCATATTTTATTTCTAAAATGAGAAGATTATAGTGTGTAGTTTTCTTTATTTCAGGTAAATATGATTTGAAGGAAATATGAGGTGAAAAAGAGTGAAATTGATCTAAGGGGTGAAAAAGAAGTGAAGGCTAAACTAGTAAGAAACTAGCCTCAATTATTGCAAAAGTGAACTATAACTTTGCAACTGCAAGATTTGGGGTTGGCCGATATCAGATCTCAGTTTGAAGCAGAAAGTCGAAATTGAAACATGAAACGCAATTGTGAGGTTGGAGAAAAATTTGCAAAAGTTCGCAATTGCGAACAAGACTCCAATTGCAAGGTCAAAAGAAAAAGTATCAGTTTGTAATTGAAAATCAAAAGTCACATTTTCAAACCACAAGATCCTGATCTGGACAAAGTTAGGATTTCACTCCTTTCTCGCCCAAAACCTATATAAGGTAGAGCGGTATTTTCCTCTTGGAAAGGAGTTCCTATGCTTGCATTTTTCTCTCTTTATATTTATTTTGATTGAATATACTTTTAATAGTTTTTGTATGTTAAAATTTGAATCTTGTCTACGAGTTTTTAATTTTGAGTACAACTCATGTTATGTTTATGAAGTACATGATTGTTGTTGATAATTAAAGTGGGTTCTTATTTTATTTAATTAATGTTGTTCTTGAATATTTTCAAAGGGAGTATTTAACCCTAGGACTCAACCATCTGCTAAAAATCAAGCTTGGAAAAGCTAATTTGTGGTTGGAAGATTATAAACAAAAATTTGAGGTGATCTAATAAATTCTCTTAGTAATAAGTAGAGTTTACTTGTCACTTATTAATAGCTCTGAATTACATAACTCACTTAAATATGAAAAAGTCATAGTGAGATAAATAATTAAATTCTTGAAAAAGATTGGATTATGGTGTAGAAATTGAGTGTGGAATTCAGATACTTCGTCATTAATAACAAAAATATTGACATGCATTGGATTGTTACATGAGAGAGTGTTCCAGAGTATTTTTGTTTATGGAAACTGATCAATTTAATTACTTTTTAGGAGCAGAGATTAGATATAATTTATACTTTTCACCCTTTGATTTGTCTAGGTTTGCAATGGTTGGTGTTAATTCCAAATTATCTTGTTCATCCTCATATGATTCTCTATGGGATTCAACTCCAACCTAATTGGGCTTTTATATTTGCATATGACCACATTACATCATATTTAGGTGTAATTTTGAGTGTATCAGTACACCTAGTCCCAATGAATTAAAAATAGATGAGAGCATCAAGTTAATGCTTGCCTCCAAATCACACAACGCCTTGGCCATCACTTTTTTTACCTATTGATATGTCAATGGTGAAGCTTCTGGATCCTTCATCTTAGTGGATAACTTTTTATGTATTCTTGATGTGTACTTCTTAGTTAATACAATTGTGGTGTATTCTATCCACCACTTTTTATTTGCAATAATATCCCTGACGTACGTTGCATATTAAGGTACTCCCTATATGTAATGAACCCTACAATCGTTATGGGATGGTTAGGGCCCTTAGCCCCCTTGTAGAGTCCTCATAGAGAAAGTGGGTTAGTAAAAATCTCAAAATGGATGGTTTAAAAACTGAAATGTGTATAGTCTTGATTGATTCTTATGTGTTGTATTCTATTAGAGGATGACCTAGTGAACTGGAACTCCTTAGGAAATTCGAAGACTATGAATGAATTCATAGTATCGTTTTACAGCTAAGTGCACACTTGAAATGTGTTGTCATGTCTTGAGGAAACACTTGTGTTTTGGAGATGGAAAACTGTCAGTTTTACAGAGTTAATGGTTAGCAAGGCACTGCTGCAGTGATATGATTTCAACTATAGTGAGATCGCCATAGCAATCGGAGTGCCGCGGTAGCGGTGGTGGAGAGGTCATCCAGGCTCGCCACAGCGAGGCACATTTTGCTATAGCGTATCTACTACAATGAAAAAGTAATTGTTGTAGCGGACGATGCAGGTAGAATGCCTATTTAAGTCAGTTATTTTAAGGTTTTCACCTTATTATCTAAGGCACGAAGTTTGGGAGCTAAGGTATGAATCTTCAAGGGCAAGAGCAAATTCCCCTTCCAAGGTAAGATTTCTTCTCCAATCCTTCCATCTTTTGATCCTTTAATGCCCTAAAATCAATGGGTTCTCTTTAATGGTGATTTAAAATCTAAAAACCTCGGAATTATGAAAGTTAGGGAAAGTTGAATGGGTGTGATTCTTGGGCTTCAAAGTGAGCAATTAACACATCCTAGGATGTAGCTAACTGATATGCTCTATAATTTGGATGAATTGTGACCTAGAATTTCATAAACGTGGGATCTTTAACATAAAAACTACTTTAAGAGGTGATTTAAGTAGTAGAAACTCCTTGAACTAGATTGGAATGATCATTGTGAGATTAGTTGATGATAACTTAACTCGTGCCTAATGAATTGAACCTTGACAATGGGTAGAATGGAGTGGGATTGAATTTCCAATCTTGTGGTTGAGGAATAGATGATTAAATATTCTTACTTTCTTTTCCTAGATTTTGAGCATTCTGAGGTGTTGATAAAAGGAAAAGCTTTTGTAGAGTAACTTGTGCATTCGAGTCTTTGGTTGAGGTAGGTTATGATTTTATTCGGAGTTTAGAATTTGTTTATCTTGGATGTAATGCGAGTTGATGAGCATAGTTGAATGATAGGTGAGTATAATTTGTGATTGATATTGTGTCTTAAAAAGACTACATGAATGTAATATCCTAGAAAGGCCTAAGAATAGACCCGGGAGTTGAATTTGAAAAGTGACGAAAAACTGGCAAAAACATCACAGGATGAGTGAACCAACGAATCGTGGTAGGATACCACCAGTCGTCCGAAGAATTCGTGGTTTGGGAAGTTCAGAGGAGTAGTGGAGACAACGGACGGTGTAACGACTCGTTGTCAAAAACAACGAGTCATTGTCACCAGTCGTTGGAAGGACTGGACTTAAGCTAAGGATGAAACAACGGAGCATCCCATGATTCGTGGTGAGGAGGAACGACCCATTATTTAAAGTCGTTGCTTGCGGGTTGAGGATTCCAATGCAGACAACGAATTGAGACCACGACTCGTTGGAAGCCAACACGAGTCGTGGTGAGGCTCGTAGTGAGGAAGACAGATTTGGTCAAGGAGTTGAAGATGGTCGACGTAACGACCTGTCGTTCGAATTAAAGACTTGTCTTGATGAGTCGTGGGAAGGATCTAAGATGTATTATGAGGCATTGGACCTAACGAATCGATACCACGAGTCGTGGTGTGTTGCCACGACCAGTTAGGTCGGTCATTAGTCCGTCTGGGACAGTTTTTAGGGAGATAATTTTAAGGGCATTTTCAACTTTTTCCACTCTTTTAGACCCTAAACTACATCATTTTTGATATTTTCTTAGTATGATAAGATGAGTTAAGTCCTTTATGCATGACCATTCTCATGCAAGAATTTTAGAGAAATTTTTGGGAGATTCAAGGCCTTCTTCCTCTCCAAGTTTCATCAATTTCTTTGTGGGTGTCCAAGGAACATCGAATCAATCCCTTCCTAGGTATGTAGGGTTTTAAAATGGGTGGAATTCTTCCTCACCCATGCCCGAATTTCGATTTAAACCATTGGTTCTCCTATTAAAGTTTTATGGGATTTTATCCAAATGCATGAAAATGTGATTTCTCTTTATGCGTATGATTTAATTGAGTTTTCATCATTGAATTATGAATGATGGGCTGGTTTTATATTATTTTCTTCAACAATCATATTTCAATACTTTAAATCTAAAATTCTCATTTGATGAAAGTTCATGAAATTTATGATTTACGATGACTACTCTATAATTTGAGTGTATTGATGATGAAAAAACATGATTTCCAAGTTACCCATGTTTATGAGCATATGAGTTAATTGAGTTTTAATCATTGAATATGATGAAGTATTGGGAAATGCCCATATGTTGAAGAATGATTTATGATTTA
This sequence comes from Datura stramonium, assembly GCA_018107945.1. NCBI lineage: Eukaryota > Viridiplantae > Streptophyta > Magnoliopsida > Solanales > Solanaceae > Datura > Datura stramonium. Next base: position 4,106 of record JACEIK010004961.1, read on the forward strand.
TGAAGTGAATTACATGATTTATTGATTTATAATGTTGGCCGATGAAAAGGGCCTATAATTCCTGGCTAAGCATGTTTTAAAGGGGATCAATGATGATAAATGCTATATTTTAGCCAATGAATCTTAATGCATGATGATATTGATTTATGTATGAGCCTATATGCATGTTTTGGGAGCTGTGTCTAGCACCGAGCAGCCCGGCGTTCAAAGGACTGCGCCGATGTCTCATAACCACGTGCCACCGTGGGTTGTAAATGATATGATGTATTGATAATGACCCCCTAAAATGTGATATCACGCCTAATCCATGACTCTCTCTTGGCATGCCAGTGTCGGCTCTGCCCACTTGAGTGAGATAGTTGGGGCATCATGAAAGGCTCAATCATGATGGTGTCGGTTATGTCTAGTCCTCCCATTGTTCCCCATATCTTATGCACTGTTATGTTTACGTTATTGGCTCAAGTTATGTTTTGATAATTTTTAATTATGATTATGATTATGAATGCTTTATGAATGATTTGAAAGCCTTGAGCCCTATGTTTTCTTATGAAGTTTATGATATATGCATGGTTTCCTTCTCCTACATTCCTTATGAGTTTTGTTTTACTTTTAAATGTCTTTTTTACTTACCTTGCATACTCAGTACATTCTGCGTATTAACCGTATACCTTCTATGATGTATTGTTTCATAATATAGGGTCCGGATCTCAAGCTCATCCTCACCCTTAGTCTATCTCAACTTATGCTTTCAGCTTATTGGTGAGTCCTCATGTTCTGAGGGTCGATGACATACCTTCATGTTATTTATGTTACTGCATTGGTCAGGCTATTTGGGGATTTTGTCCCATCAACTCATCTTGTGTATTAGAGGCTTTTAGACAAGCATATAGTGCTCAGTTATGTATATTTCCAACATTTCCTGATGCTTATGCTATAATTATTTTCCCGTCGTGTTTTTATGATTATCATTCCACTTATTTGAATGAGATTAGTTGTATGCATGTGCCATAGAGGTCTCTCAGGGTCCCTTTTCTCGTGTCTACGATCCAGGTGTACGTTCGGGTCGTGAAAAACTTGGTATTAGAGTCAGGTTTTAAGTTTCCTATGGAGTCTCAAAGCCGCGTTAAGTAGAGCCTTTTTCATGGGTGTGAAGCACGCCACACTTATGACTAAGAGGCTACTAGACATTTAGGAAATGTTCCCTCATTTCATGTTCTATGTCATGCAATGAAAAGCCTTTCCATCCTTCTAATTCGTGCGCTTTGCGATTGAAGAATTATGGCTCCTAGAAGAACGAACGGAATGAGGAATGGAAATGATGAAGGCCACAGAGATGGCAATGACCATGGGCATCAACAAGCGCCACATGTCAGGAGCCCCAGGCACTAGAGCCAGCCGTCCACGCTGAGTTTCAAGCAGCTATTCAAAAGTTGGCGCAGGCCTTTACCGCTTAGTTCAACCAGTAAGCTGTTGCATAGGTTCCACAGAATGGCAATGCACGGCTGCTTGGATTAGAGACTTCTTTAGGATGAACCCTCCTGAGTTCACAGGATCAAAGGTGGACAAAGATCCACACGAGTTCATTGAACGGATCTTGAAGGTCACTCAGGTTATGAGAGTGATAAATGGAGAATGTGTTGACTTGGCCTCTTATCAACTGAAAGAGGTCGCCCACATCTGGTAGAAGCAATGGAAGGATAGCAGGGCAGTGGGAACGGGCCCTATCAGCTGGGATGAGTTCCACGTGGCTTTTCTTGATAGGTTTTTCCCTGGGGAGATGAGAGAATTGAAAGAAGCTGAGTTTGTTAACCTCAAGCAGGGAGAGATGTCAGTGTTGGAGTATTCTCTTGAGTTCACCCGTTTGTCAAAATATGCCCCAGAGTTGGTGATGGATCAGAGGGCGCGGGTGAGCTGATTTGTTCATGGTGTGGCCGATTACTTGGACAAGGATTGCAGGACTTCCATGCTTCACTAGGATATGGAATTTCCCCGCATAGTGTTGTACACCTAGCAGATGGAGGTGGCTCGTGCGAGGGAAAAGGAGGCAAAGAGGGCTCGGACGGATAGTTGCGGGTTTTCGCATTAGAGGTCCGACGGTGGCTACTGTCCACAGTTTCAGCAGAGATCACTAGCCCCAGCACCATCATCAGCTAGTGTTCCGTCTAGACCCAGGCTAATAAGAGGAGTAAGGCTTCAGGGTCGAGGGATTAGAGGGGCACACAGTTAGAGTATACCTCTTCAACCTGCGGGAATTGCGGCAAGATTCAAACTGGGGAGTGCCTGCTCTGTTTAGATATCTGCTATGGGTGTGGTAGATTTGGGAACATGCATTGAGTGTGCCCATGTGCTCGATAGGGTGATGATAGGGGTCATGCACAGACAACCAGGACAGCAGCAACTCCAGCTCGTTCTGCTCCGCAAGGAGCATCGACTAGTGGGGGTGGCAGACAACACAAAAACATATTTTATGCCCTTGCCTCGCGCCAGGAGCAGGTGGCTTCGCCAGACGTGGTCACTAGTATGTTATGTGTTTCTCATATTGATGTTTATTCCTTTTTAGATCGGGGAGCCACATGGTCTTTCGTGACTCCTTATATTGCTCGTAGCCTTAGAGTTAGTCTTGAGACCTTGGCAGAACCATTTTTAATTTTGACCCCTATTGGTGATTCGATCGTAGCTAGACGAGTATATAGAGGATGCCTAGTCACAGTGTTGCATAAGGTTTCCTCCACAGACCTTGTAGAGTTAGCCATGACTGACTTTGACATTATTCTTGGCATGGGTTGGTTGTTTGCATGTTACGCTTTGACTAATTGTAGGACCCGTACGGTGGAATTTTGTTTTCTGGGTAGTCCATGTTGGAGTTGAAGGGTAGTTTGATGGTACCAACAGGTCGGTTTATTTTCTATCTTAAGGCCAGGAAAATGATCTCTAAAGGTTACATGCACCACCTAGTTAGGGTTAAGGATGTGGAGTCCGAGACCCCGACTATTCAGTCAGTTCTGGTGGTGTGCGAATATCCAGAAGTGTTTCCGAAGGATTTTCCAGGTGTTCCTCCGGAAAGGGAAATTGATTTCGGTATTGATATATTGCTAGATACGCAGTCTATCTCTATCCCTCCTTATAGGATGGCTCCAGCCGAGCTAAAGGAGTTAATGGATCAGTTGAAGGACTTTCTGGATAAGGGTTTCATTAGACCGCAAGTCTCCATGGGGTGCACCGGTTCTCTTCGTTTGAAAGAAGGATGGGTCCCTTCGGATGTGTATTGATTATTGGCAGCTTAATAAGGTCACCGTCAAGAATAGGTACCCCTTTCCCAAGATTGATGATTTATTTGACCAGCTCCATGGTGCCAGGTGTTTCTCAAAGATAGATCTTATGTCCGGATATCACCAGCTCAGAGTTCGGGAGTGTGATATTCCAATGACAACCTTTAGAACCTGGTATGTCCACTATGAGTTTGTAGTTATGTCTTTTGGACTAACAAATGCTCCTTCATCTTTTATGGACCTAATGAACAGGGTGTTCAGGAAATATTTGAATATGTTCATGATCGTGTTCATCGATGACATTCTTATATACTCCTAAAGCGAGAAGGAGCATGCCACTCATTTGAGAATAGTGCTGCAAACCCTTAAGGATCGTCAGTTGTATGCAAAGTTTAGCAAGTGTGAATTTTGGCTAAACTCGGTGGCATTTCTGGGTAACGTGGTATCAAGCGAAGGCATAAGGACAGATTCCTAGAAAATCAAGGCGGTAAAGAATTGGCCCAAACCGGTGAACCCATCAGACATCAGGAGCTTTTTGGGCTTAGCGGGTTACAATCGGAGGTTCGTTGAAGGTTTCTCATCCATTGCAACCCCATTGACAAGATTGACTTAGAAAAAGGTGAAGTTCCAATGGTCGGGTGCTTGTGAGAAAAGCTTACAGGAGTTGAAGACCCAACTCACTTCAGCACCTGTGTTGACTTTGACAGAGGGAACTGATGGCTTTGTTGTATATTGTGATGCGTCGAGAGTCGGGATGGGGTGTGTGTTGATGCAGCGTGGGAAGATAATAGCTTATGCCTTAGGACAGCTGAAAGTTCATGAAAAAATTACCCGACCCACGATCTTGAGTTGGCCGCTGTGGTGTTTGCATTGAAGATATGGCGGCATTATTTGTATGGGGTTCACGTGGATGTGTTCACGGATCACAAGAGCTTACAGTATGTGTTTACACAGAAAGACCTAAATCTTCAGCAAAGGAGGTGGTTGGAGTTGCTAAAAGACTACAACATGAGTGTCCTCTACCACCCGGGCAAGGCTAATGTGGTCGCAGATGCGCTTAGTAGGCTCTCAATGGAGAGTTTGTACCATGTGGATGAAGGGAAGAAGGAGTTGGTGCAAGATGTTCACCAACTTGCAAGGCTGGAAGTTAGATTGATCAACTCGACCGATAGCGGTGTTGTTGTAAATAACGGGTCAGAATCGTCCTTGGTGGTTGATGTTAAATCAAGGCAAGATGAGGATCCAAATATTGAGGAAGCTAAAGGAGGTGGTGCGGAGTCAGAAGGTGGAGGTTTACTCCCAAGGAGGAGATGGTGTGCTACGATACTAGGGTCAACTATGTGTTCCGGACATCGATAATTTGAGGGTTCGGATATTGCATGAGGCACATGGTACCCGATATTCCATCCACCCAGGATCCATGAGGATGTATCGAGACTTGAGAGAAATCTATTGGTGGGATGGTATGAAGAAGGATATTGCAGAGTTCGTAGCTAAATGTCCCAAATGTCAGCAAGTGAAAGTCGAGCATAAAATGTCGGGAGGTGTACTTCAGGATATTAGCATTCCCACTTGGAAGTGGGAGGAAATAAATATGGATTTCTTTATAGGCCTACCTCGTACTCGCCGACACTATGATTCCATTTGGGTGGTGGTAGACAGGTTAACAAAGGCTGACATTTCCTACCGGTCAAGACCACAGATTCAGCGGATGATTATGCCAAGTTGTATATTCGTGAGTTGGTTCGACTTCATGTATTTCCCTTGTCTATTATTTCATACAAAGGTACTCAGTTTACTTCTCAGTTTTGGAGGTCGTTTCAGAAGGGACTTGGGACTCAAGTTAAGCTCAGCACGGCTATTAATCCGCAAACGGATAGCTAGGAAAAACGAAAAATCCAGACTTTTGAGGACATGTTGAGGGCATGTGTCATGGATTTCAAAGGTAGTTGGGATGATCACCTACCTTTAATCAAGTTTTCTTATAATAACAGCTATCACTCTAGTATCCAGATGGCACTGTTTGAGGCTCTTTACAGGCGGAGGTGTAGATCTCCCATCGGATGGTTTGAGGTTGGTGAGGTCGCTATGATAGGGCCAAACTCGGTTCACGAGGCGATGGTAAAATTTTAGTTGATAAGGGACCAGTTAAAAACCGCTCAGAGTCGTCAAAAATCTTATGTTGATGTGAGGAGAAGAGATTTAGAGTTTGATGTGGATGACTGGGTATTTCTAAAGGTGTCTCCCATGAAGGGAGTCATGCGGGTCGGAAAGAAGGGGAAACTCAGCCCCCGCTATGTTGGTCCCTACCGGGTTATGAGGAGAGTTGGTAAGGTGGCGTATGAGTTGGACTTGCCATCAGAGTTATCTTCAGTTCATCCCGTTTTTCATGTATCGATCTTGAGAAAGTGCTTGGGTGATCCAACTTTAGTAGTCTCAGTAGACAACATTGGTGTAAAGGATAGCCTCAGTTACAAAGAAATTCCCATTGAAATCTTGGATCACTAGGTTCGGAAGTTAAGAAACAAAGAAGTAGCTTCAGTTAAGTTCTTATGGAGGAATCAGCAGGTTGAGGGAGCTACATGGGAAGCTGAAGCAGACATAATGGCCAAATATCCACATTTATTCTCTACCGGCTTAGTTCCGACTTGAGGTATCAGTTTCGTCCTATGACTCTATATAGTTTTCATGTTTGGTTCATGTGTGCAAGTTTCTTTTATGTGTATGAATGTGTATGTGAAGTACGAGATTGGTTCAACTATATGGTTTTATTCGGAGGTAGTCATTCCATAAAAATTTCGATTAAAATGATCAGTATATGGCTATGATAAATTGTATGTTTCTGTCTGCTTCTTGTTTCCTACATTAAAGGACAATTGTTTCAAAGGGCAGATATTGTAATACCCCGGAAAGGCCTAAAAATAGACCCGGGAGTTGAATTTTAAAAGTGCAGAAAAACTGGCAAAAACATCACAAAACGGGTGACCCAACGACTCATGGCAGGATACCATGAGTCGTCGGAAGCATTCATGGTTTGGGAAGTATAGGGGAGTAGTGGAGACAACGAAGGTGTAATGACTCGTTGTCAGGAACAACGAGTCGTTGTCACCAGTCGTTGGAATGACTAGACTTGGGTTGTGGAAGAAACAACGGGGCATCCCACGATTCGTGGTGAGGAGGAACGACCCGTTGTTTCAAGTCGTTGCTTGTGGGTTGAGGATTCCAGTGCAGACAACGGATTGAGACCATGACTCATAGGAAGCCACCACGAGTCTTGGTGAGGCTTGTAGTGAGGAAGTCAGATTTGGTCAAGGAGTTGACGACGGTTGAAGTAATGACCCATCGTTCGAAGTAAAGACTCATCCTGATGAGTCGTGGGAAGGATATGAGATGTGTTATTAGGAAGTGGACCCAATGACTCGATACCACGAGTCGTGGTATGTTGCCACGACACATTGGTCGGTCGTTGGTCCGTTCGGGAAAATTTTCAAGGAGATAATTTTAAGGGCATTTCCAACTTTTACCACGCTTTTAGACCCTAAACTGAGACGTTTTGGATATTTTCTGAGTATGATAAGATGATTTAAGTCCTTTATTCATTCCCATTCTCATGCAAGAATTTTAGAGAAATTTTTGGGAGATTCAAGGTCTTCTTCCTCTCCAAGTTTCATCAATTTATTTGTGGGTGTTCAAGGAACTTCGAATCAATCCCTTTCCAGGTATGTAGGGTATTAAAATGGGTGGAATTCTTCCTGACCAAAGCCCGAATTTCGATTTAAACCATGGATTCTCCTATTCAAGTTTGATGGGATTTTATCCAAATGCATGAAAATATGATTTCTCTTTATGGGTATGATTTAATTGAATATTAATCATTGAATTATGAATGATGGGATAGTTTTATATTATTTTCTTCAAAAATTATGTTTCAATCCTTTAAATCTACAATGCCCATTTGATGAAAGTTCATGAAAGTTATGATTTATGATGACTACTCTATAATTTGAGTTTATTGATGATAGAAAAGCATGATTTCCAAGTTACCCATGTTTATGAGAATATTTTGAAAGAATTGAATATGATGAAGTATTTGGCAATGCCCACATGTTGAAGAATAATTTATGATTTATGAAGAGAATTACATGATTTATCTATTTATGATGTTGGCCGATGAAAACGGCCTATGATTCTTGGCCAAGAATGTTTTAAGGGGGATTAATGATGATAAATGTTATATTTTAGGCAATGAATCTTAATGCATGATGTTATTGATTTATGTATGTGCCTATATGCATGTTTTTGGGAGCCGTGTCTAGCACCGAGCAGCCCAGCGTTCAAAGGACTATGTCGGTGTCTCATAACCACGTGCCACCGTGGGTTGTAAATGATATGATGTATTGATAATGATCCCCTCAAATGTGATATCACGCCTAATGCATGACCCTCGCCTGACAAGCCATGGTTGGCTCTCCCACTTGAGTGAGATAGTTAGGGCATCATGAAAGACTCAATCATGATGGCGTCGGTTATGATGAGTCCTCCCATTGCTCCGCATGTCTTATGCATTGTTATATTAATGTTATTGGCTCAAGTTATGTTTCGATAATGTTTACTTATGATTATGATTATGAACTCTTTATGAATAATTTGAAAGTCTTGATCCTATGTTTTCTTACGAAGTTTATGATATAGGCATGATGTCCTTCTCCTACGTTACTTATGAGTTTTGTTTTACTTTCAATGTCCGTTTTACTTACCTTTCATACTCGGTACATTTCATGTACTGACCGCATTCTTTCTATGTTGTATCATTTCATGATACCAGGTCCGGATCTCAGGCTCATCCTCACCCTTAGTCCATCTCAGCTTACGCTTTTAGCTTATTGGTGAGTCCTCATATTCCTAGGGCCGATTACAGACTTTCATGTTATTTATGTTACTGTATTGGTCGGGTTAGTTGGGGCTGTTGTCCCATCAACCCATCTTATGCATTAGACGCTTTCAGAGAAGTATGTAGTGCCCAGTTATGTATATGTCCAGTATTTTCTGATGTTATGCTATAATTACATTTCCGTCGTGTTTTTATGATTATCATTCCGCTTATTTGAATGAGATTAGTTGTATGCATGTGTCATGGATCGACTTGGGGTCTCTCGGGGTCCCTTGTCTGTTGTCTGCGATCCTGGTGTATGTTCGGGTCGTGACAATGAATAATTGTGAATTGTTAGTCTTTCAATATGACTTATGATTTTGAAGTGCAATTGTGATGATTAATATGTACTCTAATTTGTTGAATGNACTATATCCTCACTAGATTACTCAACCAACACACTTGTTCTCACTGACCCTTTTATGTCTACATGTTCCTCAATGCAGAATTCAGGCAGTTTTACATTGGCTAATTAAATGCATACATAATGATTGAATAATATAACTTTATTCTGAGATGAGTGGTTCGAGTCCGAGGGGAGCATCCAGACAAGCGGTTGTGTGATGTAGACTGGTAATATTATCTTGGTATAAGTGGCTCATGCCCAAGGTGAGCATCTGAGCGAGTGGTTGTGATATGAGTGGATCATGTCCGAGGGTAGCATCCGGATGAGCAGATGAGTGGGAACAGGTACCATGCTAATTCAGTACATGAATTTAAAGAGTTCTCTGCATGTCATAACTGGAGGGGAAAAAAATAATACCCACTGGCATGTGTGTATAGAATGTGTGACATGATGTGTGATCAGGTTTGATACCGAGTGAGAGACTAATGAGGTATATAACTATACATTTGTACTTCGGTATGGATATGTTTCTATAACTTGTTGTGATTGTCCTTACATTATAAGATTGAAACATTTTGTTTGAGAGAACTACATGATTTATGTTAATTGGCGATTGATAGGCTTGGAGTGGATGTGTACATTTGGTGTTATTGATTTCCTGATTTCATAAGCTGAATGGTTGTGTGAATTTTTATATGTGCCCATGTTGTTGGTTTATATTAAATACCTAATACTAATCGCAGTTGGCCTACAATGCCTAGCAGTACATAGTATTTCTATTGATGCAATCCTACACTTATTTTGAGTGTAGATTGTGATCTAGGGACTTCCTCTTGATCTCATTTTTAGAGCTGCCAGGCATTTAATTCGAGGGTGAGCCAACTTCTACCTAGGATGCCGAGGATCCTCTTTTAGCTGATGTCTACTCCTTTCAGACATTATTTGTATCTTTTTTTTTGATACTCTTAGACACTATCAGTTAGAGTCCTTTGCACAATTTTCGAATTTTGGAATTGTAATAGATATTTTCCGCTTTGCTTTATATTTAATTTCAGATATTACTTACCTATATTTTAAGATCTATATTTTTTGGTTAAAATGAATGCATAAATGCTGGGTTAGTTGGGAAATTATTGTTCGCCGCTCAGGGAGGGGGGATCAGTGTGGGTGCAAATCACGACCACTTGGGTCGTGTCAAAGTTTGTATCAGAGCTTTAGGTTTATTGATATCATCGTACAAGAACATGTCTAGTAGAGTCTTACAGAACAGTATGAAGATGTATTCACTACTCTTCGAGGGGCTACGAGACTTTAGAAAAAACTCAATTCTTTTATTGTTTCATGATATTACTTGATTCTAATTGGTATCTGGTGATCCAAATTGGTATCTAATTTTTTTCATTATTTTCTCTCACAATGGTACGGATACATTCTGGAGGATTCATAGAAGAGGTACTTGAGCTGATCGCTAGGGCTGTAACTTGAGGCATAAACCTGGTTGTAAGAGTTGGCCGCAGCAGAGGATGGAGAGTAGCTCTAGCCAGAGGCAGGGTTACAACTATTATTCTGGAAAGGGACAGGTCTAAGTCTCTCACACATCCGAATATTCAGGATAGAATGGCAGAAGAGGTAGCAGCACCAGTTTAGGGAGGTGGTGCACCTGCACTGGCTTCCTCAAAGGTATTTGGCCAAGTGTTTAATTTGCTGAGTGGGCTGGTAGGTAATGGGGTGGCAGCTGCAGCTCTAACTGGTCAGCATTTGAGAGTGCAGCATGCTGCCACTATTCCTTCTTAGATGGATGAGATTTCTGATGTAGGAGTGTTCCCAAGACCGTGACTGGGCCAGTGATGATTAGGAAGGAGCATGATCTATTTTTGAGGTTCATTAATGTCACGACCCGAGCATGGCCCTCGGATCGCAACACGGGACCTAGAACTATGAATGGATCTAAGATAATCCATGACACGTACATAGAATGAATAAGAGCATAACTAAAGCGGAAATGAATCATAAACATGGACAAGTGGAAGTCTAAATGATATAAAGCATGAACAAGAATGACAGTTCACAATGCTGAACCATCTAGTACATAACATTTGAAAGACTCTAGTCAAAAGATGAGCTGATGGGACAACACCCCCAACTAGTTTGCTAAGTTTGAAACTAAAAGACAAAATATAACACCATAACCTAATAAACATCCTCACGAGATAAGGACTCACCCAAACGGGGACTGAACTATACTGAGGCGAGAATGGGGCTAACGACGAGGCTGAGATTGGTCACCTGAACCTATATTATAAAATGATATAGCATAGAGTATGCGGTCAGTACTTTGAATGTATTAAGTATGTAGAGTAAGTAAAACAGGCTAGTAAAAACTATATTTGAAATCATGATTATAAAACAAGATAGAACTTGAGCGTAAGGACTACATGCAAAAAGCCATATTCCTGAAGTAATCATAATCATGAAATATTCATCATAGGCTGAAAATAATGACTTAAGGTTTAGAAATAGAAATGATAATGTACCATACTTGAAATCATAAGTGAAAAGTCATAAACTTACCAATGGGTCAAATATTCTATAAATCATAGTATCGTAGGTCATGAACATGAGTATCTTAAAACATGAGTAACAATGGGAGGCTTTGTTATAACTGACACCATCATGATAGATCTTACATGATGCCCTAACTATCTGCACAAGTGGGCAAAGCCGTCCTGTTATTCCCTGGGAGCCCAAAGATCAGACTCGGGAGTTGAAACGGAGAAAAACTAGAATTCTGCACCAGATCGCAAAATGAGTCGTTAGCTGACCGGTGAAGAGGGACCACGAGTCGTGAAGTGACTCGAGGTCAAGCAAGGAGGTGGACTGGTCTAGGGGACACTACGGGCATGACCACGAGTCATGGTCTGGCCACACGACTCGTGAGGTCATCCGTGGCCTGGAATGGATGCTTGGCAAGGAAGATTGAGTAGTGAAGGCTACGGATGGTGACCACGAGTCGTGGTGAATCACCACGATTCGTGGTGTTTTCCTTGGGGTCTCATGGTAGATTTTTGGAAGTGAACATCACGACTCAAGGCCATGAGTCATGGCCTCTTGGGACGAGTCGTCCAGTCCTACGGGGGGACTGGCAGCCAGCAAAATTCTGCGATTTAAGTAAGGGATTTTCCGTAACTCCTAAGTCCTATGGTCCTAAACTACATCATTTTAACCTATGAAAGGTGGGTTTAAGAGGGGAAAGACTATCCTAAGTCCTCATTAAGGCCTGCAAAGGAATAGAAGGTGGTAGAGTGGTGATATATAGTGATTCAAGGCTTTCTTGCACAATTTTCCTCTTGGGCAATCAAGGGAGTGTAGAGTTTAGCTCCAACCAGGTATGTTGGGTTTTGAATGGGTGGTTTAATCCACACCCATGCCCAGTTTCTCCCTAATCTATGAAATTCTACCATTCAATTCCTATGGGATTTTAATCCAATGCATGAATCTTCTAGTAATTGATTTTATTATTTATGATTATGGCCGACTCATGGGCCCGATTTCATGGCTAGCTCACGAGCATCCAAGCATGTCTATGATTATCATGATTTAACTAGCCCATGTATGTCGTATATGTTACCCTATGAGCACGTTGCATGTTTTGGGAGTAGTATTTAACACCGAGTAGGTTCGGGGCCGAGGTTAGGCCCCGAATCTCAAAACTACGTGCCACCGTTGGTCATGTTTGGGACCTCCCTTGAGACTATCCATTTTTCCCTAATGGGCCTTTCATGAGTGATATCACGCCTTTCATGGTTCTACCCTTGGCAAGGTACGAACGGCCTCCCGACTAGGTTTACAGGTCGGGCTTCATGTGTGCTCATATGTGGTATGTCGGTTATAAGAATCTCCCACTATTCCTTGTTGTGTACGCATGCTTATGATTATGAATCTTTTCTCAAGTCATGTTTTATAATATTTTCTCTCATGCCAATGTTTATGAATGTTTTGAAAACCTTGAGCCTTACTTTTCATTTATGATTTCAGTATTATGATCATGTCATCCTACTCTCATGAACTTTATGCATTTAAATGTTCGTTTTACTTACCTTGCATACTCGGTACATTCCATGTACTGACCGCATACTTTCTATGTTGTATCGTTTCATGATACAAGACCCGGCTCTCAAGTTCATCCTCACCTATAGATCATCTCAGAGTTCACCTTCAGCTATTGGTGAGTCGTCATGTTCTGTGGGTCGTTTGACAGACATTTATGTTATTTATGTTTCAGTACTTGGTCGGGTTAGTTGGGGGTGTTGTCCCATCAACCCATTATATATAGTAGAGGCTTTCAGATAGTAGGTAGCACTCAGCTTGCGTGTTTGTCGAGTGGCTCTCTACGTTATGTTATGTTATGTTATGATATGTTTACATTTTATCTATGCCTTACGTTCAATTTTTCGCTTAAAGAGAATGAAGTTAGATGTATGCTTATTCCATAGGTCGACTTGAGGCCTCTCGGGGTTCCTTGTCCCATGTTACGATCCGGATCTACGTTCGGGTCGTGAAAAACTTGGTATCAGAGAAATAGGTTTTGAAGTGTCCTACGGTGTCTGAAAGACACATTGAGTAAAGTCTTTTTCATGGGTGTGAAATGCGCCAAAGTTAAGATGGAGAGGCTACGAGACATTTAGGAAATGTTCCCTTCTTTCATGATCTATGTCGTGCAATGAAAAGTCTCCCTATTCTTATAACTCATGCTATACGTGGGTGTAGAATCATGTCATCTCATAATAATGATAGGAGTCAGCCAGCGCCACTAGATCGAATGGACTCCATTCAAGTTACTGATGCGGAGCTCAGAGCCGCTCTTAGAGTATTGATGCGAGCTATGATCATGCAGCCTAACCAGAAGGCTATCACACTAGTGAACCCTACCGGGGAGGTAGTAGCTACTAGGATTCAAGGACTCATGAAGGAGAGCCCGATGGAGGTTGGTGATCTTGGGCAGATTTATATGCCCAAGTGATACTCAAATGCGTCATTTCGTCTTGTTTATCCATCGATGTTTGTACATTCTCGTGTAAATTGTAGTTAAAATGTGAATTTATACTAACCAACATGATTAGC